>JARHVA010000931.1:3282500-3427500 GCA_037957365.1 Torreya grandis | reverse complement strand
ATTGTTAACACAAAAATTTTTATTAGAAGTCACATCGAGGGATAAATTATGTGATCAAAACACACCGAATTTAATAATGTTGATGCTCATTCAACAAGTCTAACTTGGAACCCTCCCCACTGAGAGGTGGTCACACTTATAAAATTGATATCAAATCAAATAACTATATCCCTAGATCTTGATTATTAAAAGTTAGCTCGATTTAAATTTAGAGTTACTGTAATGATATTTATTTGATACATATATTCATAGTTAAATATTATGTTCTTTTAATTTGAAAGTTTTGATAGTTACAAAATTTTAAATATTTGAACATAGAGCCATGAAATTATTGGATCAATTAATACATATAAGCCCTATTTTTTCTTGATGATGAGATACATGGGTACACAGAATGATGTCTTTGAGAAGGAAGAAAAATAAATATATAACCATTTTTATTTGGCTAAGAACTATCGAATGTATATGGTTGGACATATTTAACATGTCCTTTATCTAATGTTCTCTATGACATTTACTCTATAATTTAATATATTTTTGAATAGCCAATATCTAAAGTTTTATAAATATCCAAGGTGTTGTATATTTTTTGTATATTTAGTATGTATTATATTTTTAGACATTTTATAAGAAAACATAGTAATTGGTGATTGGGTATCACATTCTATTTTGAGTCTTCTATTATCTAGTCGAAAGGGACATTTTCATAATTATTATTATATAATAGATTTATATATTTTTATAAATGGAACACTAAATGATGAGTCACAAAAAAATATATGTTGAAATATAAATCTAGATACATATTTTTTTTATTTGTGATTATGAGATATAGATTATGTATGAATACCTTATTATTTTATGTGTTTTTGAATTTCTCTTCAGCATGATGATGTGCAATTTAGATTATTAATTTTATAAATGACATTGATTATCAGGATTATTGATTCACCTAATTATATTATAGAAGTACCGTGTTAAATCTAGTTTTTTGTCAGGTAATAAGAAAGGTAGAATAATTATACCAATGTGGAGATGAGTTGTTATGGGATGTACAAGGTATCCACAAAGATGATACTTCGGTCAAGGTGACACAATAAAATCTCCAATAAAAAATATCCACCTTACATATCATAAGATACAAGTAACTTTTATATATTCAACATTTAACATCTTCCAAATGGAATACAAGTGGTTGGTTTGTTTTATTTATAAATGATTATTCTCCATATTTTTTATTTTCTAGTTTCTATGATTTTCTTAGGTGGGTTGAATATGAACAAGAATAACACTCTATGTCTTGCAGTTCTGTTGGGTTCACCAACTTTGTTAACTATGTAGCATAGATGCCTCCACCATGGCATGGTAGAGATGGTTCAGTTCCTTAATGGTGTTTTTGGGAAATATTTTATCATATGGGGTTAAAGGTCTCAAATATATTCTATCATATTCCTTAATATGGATGTGATGAGATGTTTTAGATCTCAAGCTATTATTGGTTTTAAAGGATATTATTATGCTTAGGTGGTGAGCTAGTGGACAAATATCTTGATGACAATATAGATGAAGTTGTGTGCATTTATGTAAGCTATGTAAGATATATAAAAATAAATAAATAGAGAGATATATAAGTAAAATAATAAATATATTTCATTTATATGTTTGTCTTGTACATGACATAGTTTTCAGAAATACGTATGGTTACTATCTTCTATCCTTATTTATACTAAATTATTATATCTCATTCTCTTGTAACGTTTATAATATTTATATATATATAGATTTGCATGTTTATAGGTTTGAGTTTCCTTATGGGAGTTAAGTAGTTTACCTACATGACTTATCATTTTTTATGGTTATACATTGAGATCATAAATTGTTTTTACTAGTGATTTATGAGCTACATGATTAACACTTGGAGGAATCTTTTATTAATTCAACGATGTAAATGGATTATAAGAATTTGAAAATAGTTGTGAATATTCATTTAATATATTATATTGTTAGTGTAGGGTTAGCTAAACAAAAATGGTGATCTAATGTCAAATGTTGTAATGTAGGTCCATTTGTATCAATGCAAACTATATAAATGTGTCCACAAATAATAAATTCCAAAAGTATGAGTTTAAAATTAATGTGGGAGCCAATACTGATTAATCCACATGGATCAGTCTTCCCTCATTTAAAATTTCTAATACCAATTATGTTAAGTATAGAAAGAAAGTGTTGAATATTTGCCTCTAGTTATTGTTTGGTAAACCATTTGGATTGTTATGGGATATGTCTACTTTTTATACATTCATGTAATAATTATGTGTGAATAGGGTTTTCATAGTAAGATGAATGTTTTACACTTAATTTCATGTATCATTTGATGGTTAAATTTGAAAATCAAAGTATGCATAGTTGTATGGCATAGTCATCTTCAAAGTTGGCATAACATGTGTTGAGGATATAATCACTTCATGATTATAGTAAATCTCATTCTGTACTTATACAACTGTGATGTGAGGATTGGAATTACATGCACACTTGTGGCTATGCATGTGTGGATGTTGAAAGAGTGTCTCACAAAAATCAATGGGGGATACATCACAAACTAGTTCTTTATTGAAATGATGAATAACATGTGAAAGGTGAAATCAAAGGGTGACATAGATACCTTGGTTGTTGTAATAATTTGACCATCCTAATTTGTAATGCAATAGATAAGGCATGGTTGGCATATTTAGTCACTTAACAATTTTTGTAGAAATGATATTATCCCCGCTACCACCATTTATCAAAAATATTTTGGTTTCCCTTTTACCCATATATATGAATAAAATAGACATTATGTTTTAGTGTCTAATGCTATAGAGGTTGTTTGTGTAATTTTGAATAGAATAATGGGATCTACATCAATTATTCCATCTAAGAACTTGATTACATTGTCCTATATTAATGTCTTCATAACTAGTGTCTTTAGCAAATGAGAATGTCCGTTAGAGTGCCTACCTTTCTTTGTCACACCATTTACCTAGCTTAGATGTTTTGGTCATATTTGAAGAAGGTTTGTTATTAAGTGCAAAGGTTACTTCCCTCCTTAATTTATGATAAAACCCTCCTCAATAGTTAATTCGTATTGATAATCCTTGACCATTACCTTAACTTCAACAAAGTTTAGTTGTGACTAAATATTTTGTCACAATCTACTACAATACTTGAGGAATAGATATTTCTATATATTGAAATATTCTACTTTTACATATATAATATTAAAAATGTCATTTTAGGCTTGGAATGAGTAGTCTAGGCATTATCATAACTGTTACCACAATCTTAAAAATCATCATGGACATATTTAGGGTAATATTCATGTTTGAAGTATTCTAAGATGTTATCCTAGTTTGTTTTAGGATTTAATTATGTGTGGTATATCTCCAAATGATGTGGTTTCCACCAGTTCTTAATAGGGGAAGATACTCTAAGAAGTACAATCTTATATTTTATTCTTCATTAATATCATTCATCAAAATACAATATTATAATTGATATAATTAGGCATCTACCTTAAATTTACCTCAAACATCTGAATTTTTAAGATTACTTCAACTAGCAAAATATTTATCTAATGGTAAAATTAATAGAACTACCCATTTGAGGAATTTTGTGAACCAGTTAAATAAAACATATGGTTTCCTATGGGGAAATTAAACACCAAATTATTTATCTAATTGTAAAATTAATAGAACTATGCATTTGAGGACTTTTGTTACCCTGTTGAATAAAACATATGCTTTCCTATGAGTGCTTCTCCATCTTGGTCCTTGATCAATGAATGAATGAATCTGGTATTGCTTTGTAATTTTTTTTTGAAATGGTCCATGAAGTAGTCTTATGGATATCTAGGTTTAACAGTGAGGCTAAACTACTTCAATCACATTCAACAGGGCATATAAGAATGAGATGTAAAACTATAATGTCATTGATATGGTGCTCATGGGGTGAACTAGTGGACAAATATGTAGATGAAATTATGTGCATGTGTGGAATATTTATGAAAAGTATAGTTTAAAGAGAGATAAAGAGAGAAAAAATTGAAATAATACAAGTATTTTACTAATTTTTTCATCTTCTACATCACATGCCATTAAGAAAGATGAATGGTTATTATCTTCAATCCTAATTTATACTAACTTATTCTATCTTGTTTTGTTTTTTAATGTTATATGCACACACACATAGATAAATATAATAACCATCATGTGGACATTTATAGTGGTCATAAAACCTATGGGACTAATGGTAAGATAGTCATCATAAACCAAAACAATGAAGTGTATCGAACTCTAACCAAAACAAATTCAATAATCAATGTCCTAAGAATCTAAATGGGAACCATAATGCCACCATAGATCAAAATAATAGGGTGAATTTGGTTAATAATAATAGTAATGCCAATAATAATATGAGTTTGAAGAATAACAACAACCTACAAGGTTCAATCAACATGGCCAACATCAAAAGCCTCAAGATGATGATCCTACAGTCCAATATGTTTTTCATAGAGTCATTGTATATTATACTCGATCCTATAGGGAGTAAAATAAATATATTCAAAAAATCCTTAAGTACCAATGAGAAACATTCATAGACATGTTCCTTAGGAATGTAAATTCAAACCCTCAATCCCAGTCAAATGGTCTCATAACACCTCAAAATATTAACTTGCACATATAGTAAAACCCATTTACAAACTATTAATAATGCACCATCATAAACCATCCATAGATTAATAAAGATAACCAAGCCACAATGGTTGGTATTCATGATGTTGATCCATCTACCTTCAATAGTCAACCCTGATGTGTCTCCCCAACTAAGACTACAAGAAAAGCCCTACATGATAGGAGTTATGTAAATTAAAACTAAGGATGTTAAAAAAACCATTGGTCACTATAAGGAGTATCAAGCACAACCCATCACATGTTAAAATTATGGTAGATTGACACCAACCACAAATTTTTGGCTAATAATGATCTAATCTATTATCTCAAAAGACATTTTCCCACATCTTTCCTAGACCTACTAAATAATTGTCCACCCCATCATTCAACATTACTTGGATCCTTGAGATTGGGCCATATAACTAGTATCATACCTTAACAATAAAATATAATAAGTCATTTATTTGGATAGGTTCTCACCCAAATAAACCTAAAGACACATTGTTTACTTCTTTAGCATGCATAACCTAACCCAAATGCTGAAATTGATAGAAAGGAAGATCCTTCCTACAATTTTTATGTATGTATCTATAAAAACAATGTAATGTGATAAATTTTTAGACATGATGAGGTAGTCAATGATTTCCCCTTACCATTTTTTTAAAATCTTGGATATGGAAAAACTAATTTTTCTACTATTAGGAATATTTTGCAAGGTTATGATAACCAAAAGTCTACGTAAATAGGAACCATTGTGCTTTTAGTCAAATTGGTTCCTAAGACTATGTTGATATATTTTCATGTGATTGATAGAGATACGCATTATAAAATGATTTTAGGTAGATCTTGGATCCATAGGGTGAAAGCATTATCTTATACCCTATTCTATCAAATTAGGTTCCTCTACTTAAAAAAAGTCATCATCACTCAAGGAGACCCTAATCTCTTTGATTCCACTCAAATGAACATGCCTAAATAACCAAAGTTGTATATTGATTATCCCTTTTTCACTAATAGTGAGGAAAATACCCATAGTTGGATGAAGAAAAATATTCCTATGTATCCAAAGTAGTTATTTTAAAGTGGGGTATTGAAGATCCTAAGCTTTTATTAAATTAAAACTTCATAGAAAAGAAATTTAAATCAACAAAAATAGTAAGGGAAGAAACTCTAGTGATGGTGTCAGATGTATCAACCAAGTCTATGGGTGAGACTATCATTACCCTTTAAACAACCAAATTAACCCATATTTTTTTAATCCATATTTGGTTGGAACTTGTAGTCCTCAAACACTCCTCAGCGTATAATATCTTAACCCTACTATTAAAAGCTGCCACATTAGCATGATAGTAATATTTTGTCTTGAAGAAAAGTCCCCAAAAGATGATAATGATCCATATCATTAGCATAACCACCTAACTCCCTATCATGAAGGGGAAATTAGTAGTTTAGATTGTAGCTTAAAATGTATAATAGATAAACAAAAGATTCATCCTCCCCCAACCATCCTAGCACTTGAGGATAGGATTCATACACTAATAATAATCACTATAGAAATTAACATAGGTTCTAATTATTACCCAAACATCCCCAATTTTGATTCCTCACTCCCTCTTTGAAGACAACAAGACCATAGAGAGTCACTCACTAAACTCTTTCAAACTCTATCAAGCACAAAAATAATAAAACTAGTGTAAACTTTTTCTCATCGAAAATATTTTGTGTCTATCCAATATGACCAAAACCTCTTATACAAGAAAAAATGTAATCGAATAAAAACTATTAATTAATACAAACATTGGCCTTCCTTTATCCACACATTGTGACAAGACAAACATATCTAATCATGACCTATCAATGGTATCATGATTTTCACAATTGCAATCTCAAATTTAATGTACATTTAGGATATATTTACCTTAGACTCAAAAATCAAATAGTCAATACAAAAGGATAAGGTCACAAGTTCAAATGTAACTTCTTAGGCCACTACCTAATGATGAAAGATTTTAAAAATAGATCTTATCATTTATACAACCTAAAAGGAAATGATTTTGTTGAGTTTATCAACTCTTTTCACCTAAAATGATTCTACATATCATACTCTTCTCATTTACATTGCATTTTCATAGTTTATATGTATATATGTATACTAGATGTGTTGTTCAGTGACTATTTGATAGTTAGTTCACATAGTGTAAAGCTTTTTGAATGTAGCATATCATGACATTCCATTCTCACATTACACTATTATCCCATAGAAAACACTCTCAAAATCATCATTACATTGGTTATTTTCATAGTTATTTATATAGATATTATTCCTATAGTATTCATATTCCTATTTCCTAGCTCCGATTTCTTGATTTGATCACTTTGTCTAGATCTCAGACATGATTCCTTGTCACATGTACTATGCTCCTCTTTACAACATTTTATCAATTTTGCTCTTACTAGGCACCTAAACCTATTAGAAAACATAGTATTCCTCTCTTTATTAATACATTTCCCTCATTTATCCTCTACATTTTCTCTTTTTAGCATCACCTTCAAGATCTCATACACCACTTTCATTCCTTCACTCTTGTGTCTTTGTTTAATATTGTTCATTACTCCATAAGTACATAGACCTAAATGCCTCATTTATGGTTATAAAGACTTTTGAATTCTCAAAATAGATTGTATGACCTATTTCATGCTTATTTTAACTCTCTCATACATCCAAATAGAAAACACAATCTATAACTAAGAACTCTGCAATAATTTACATTTTTGTTCTTAAGGCCTAATTACTTATAGCCCTATTTCCATGAAAACCTAGAAGGTTAGAAAAATATATAAGGAATAAAAATAGATAATTTTTTTTTAGATACCCTGTATCCCCTTCTTGCTTCAAATAAAATTTAAAGACTCAACCCTTAATGGAGGTTAACTAACTCAACACCCTTCTCATGAAATCAGGTATCTTTAGGCATAGTCTAATACGACATACCTATGGACCCTACTGTATCATCACGTACAAACTTTAAACCTCATAAAAAAATTATATACAGTCAAAAAACATAATATTAAGTTTCATAGAATTTTACTACTAAAAACTCTATATATACAAGTTATAATTTTAAAATCGTAGCTTAGGTCTACATAGGTTTGTACAAGGTCAAGAGCATGTAGAAAGGGATAAAATTAGTCTTAATCACTTAAAAAATAATAATAATTAAATAATGTCTTTGCCAACTTGGTTCACCTTCCTAATTTTTTTTTGATGTATGAACAATCACTGTAGGGCTCAAACACATGGATTTGGAGAACTGTAAGTGTACAATTCAGAATATGTCAAAGATAAATGAAAACATCAATCGAATATTACTTATCCAACCTCTTAATAATCTTAATTTTGGTTAGATATTATTTTTTAGGACATGCTATATAAAAATCAATAAAAAATGTGAAATTTTCATATAACTTCATTAAATTTACCTTCTAGACTATATCAACCTAGAGTTGCTCCTAGTTGGACTGTGTGAGATTATACATAAGTTTGATTATATTATTAAACTAAACCTAGTTAATTTTAAGCATAAAATAATCTTAAACAATAGATAAATACTAGACTACCCTATCATCATCTCAACATTTTTAAATAAACCTCAATCAACTCTCGATAATCTTACTTCTTGAATTTTCAAAATAGAGCCATTAGATTTTGTATAATGAAAACCTTTAACCTATAGATGAGTGAAAATAATAACTATTATTAACATATTAACAATAATAAAGTATTTTACAAACTATGGATCTCAATTAAGCATGCAATTCATTCTTCAAAACACTCTTTTCCTTATTGATCTTTATTGCTTACAAATAATCATAACCGTAGTTTGTACAAGGTATGAAGAGTCTTCAATTATTTGTCATTTCTCCTCCTTTCATAGAGTCTCTAGCTATCTACCTCATATTTATCCTATTCTACTCACATTACTCACCTTACATCTATTTATAACCTATTTAGATCACTAAACATGGAATACAAATCTTAACAAAGCCATCTCTCACATAGGGGGTAGTTAAAATTCAAGAATATTTACCTTACCTTGCTTTTATAAGGCTTGTACATTGAAACAAAATTCACACACTTCTTAAGGCCTAATTGGACTTGTTGACTAATTTTGAACCCTTAAGTCAAAAGTTAAACCCATATAGTTTGAAAACTTGCTAATCATCTCCAACTAACCTTGTTTCTACCCATTTTGTAACTTTTAAAGGCTTCAAATAGTAATTTTAAGGTCTTAATAACATTATTTAAAGTTATTTTGACAAAATTAAGGTAATGTTTAATTTTGGCCTTATACTAATCTAGTCATGTCATGGTGTAAAGAAGGTGGATTCAAAAAATTTCATTGGTTAATAGGTTTTTTTTCAAGTCATTTTACCCCTTAATCACCTTACCTGAACATTTCACACATGTTCGAAAAGATTAAGATTGATTTGCAAACTTTAAGGTAAGTGAAGTTGAAGGAAAAATGCATATAATTAATTCTAATTCACATCAAAGTTGACCAAAGATAAATACACATATCAATACACTTCAAAAAGTTGTTTAATAAATTATATAACTTTCATATCTGTCATATCATATTAGTCTTGTAGGTTCAATCTCCAAAAGGGAAGTTAAAAGCACTTGTACAGAGTCAAGAGACTCACTTCTATGTGAAAATATTTAAGAGGTGTATCTTCTGCTACTATAGGTCAAATCCATGATTGTATTGTATTTATAATTATATATAATGTAAAATTTGCTTCAGATTTTATGAGATAACTTATAGAAGTATTGTTAAAAGCTTAAGGTTTATAAGTGACATAAGACCAAATATTCCTTATGCAATTTCTCTTATATCAAGATATATGTCTCAGCTATCTCAAATACATATGAAGGTATCCAAGAGACTTTTGAGGTATGTGAAATGTACTATTGAATTTGGTATTCAATATCATAATACTAAAATGTTTCAATTTATGGGTTTTAGTAATTCTGATTGAGGTGGTAGTTTGGATGACTGAAAGTCAACTTCTGGGAATAATTTTCCACTTAGTTCTAGTTTGGTTAAGTGGAATTCAAAGAATTAAAGTTCAATAGCTCTTTCATCTACAAAAGCATAATATATTGTAGTCACTTTAGCGAGTACACAAGCATTATGGTTTTGAAAGTTTTTCGAAGAAATTGGAATAAACAACATCGACCTATGGTGATTTTTTATGATAATTTAAGTCTTATAATATTAGCCAAGAACCTAATGCATCACAATAGTTCAAAGTATTTTGATTTTTAGTACAATTTTTTTCAAATTTTGATTTAAAAAAAAAGATGTAGAATTGAAGTGTATAAACACACAGGAAGATATTGCATATATCTTCACTAAAGCTATAACTAAAATTTAGTTTTATAAACTCCAAGATCAAATTGTTAGTTCACTCAACATCAAGGGAGAGAATATTGGTTAATTGCTTTTGAGTCATTGCTCTACAACAACTTCAATCATGCAAAAAGTTGTACAATTGATTTAATAATCAGTTGATATTTAGTTAATCTATTTTTAGAACAATAAAACTTTAAAAGCACTGGAAATAACTTTAAGTTATATTTCATGCATATTTGTTTTATTTTTATTATTTAGATAAATTTAAAATGTTTTGTTTATTTATTACAAAAGCGTATTCACATGCAATTCAGTAATACATTATATTTAATTTTTATTATAATGGAGATAATTTTATTTTGACTATTTTATATTTCTTAGTTATATATATTGGATATATTTGACGGCTAGTGTTCTAGTTTCTTTCTGGGCAGTGGTTTATTTTTCTATATTTAAAAATCTTCATAGCCCAGCGTCTTTCACCACACTACATGTTTTGTGCGAGCTCGAGACCAACGAAAGATAAGGATTAACAATCTCTTCATCACACAGCAGAGTCTTTCGCCATGTTGGATTGGAGAGCCCCTACACGGCAATACTTGAAACTTTCATTGTGAGATAGGTAACCAAAGGAAAATTTGTAGCCGCTTTAGCTTTATAAACCAAAGAGCTGTCTTTGTAGGTGTCACGGTCGCCAAGTATGACAGGGACCGGGAGTTGTCTATCCATTCTGCTGGCACCGACAGTGATTATCCAAGGTGCTGTGTTTTCGATAGAGAACATAGCACGACCATAGTTACCGGTTGAAGCAAAAACAAATCCGCTGTTCTCCATTGCCTTAAATGCTATGATAGCTACGGGATCTGTGTGAAATGGCCGATCAAATCATCCAAGGGACCAAGATAGTGAGGATTCTTGCGATTTTTTTCAAGTTTTTTAAAGGTTTGAAAGAAAATGATTTAAGAAAGAGTGTCATCCAGATCCGTAGGTCCTGTAACGCAAGATTGGGTGCCCGTTGTTCTGCACAAGTGACCCTAGAAATCTAGTGAATCGCTCGATCCGAAGGCCGTAAACGCGGCCATTAGAGTCGGCACGCAAGTTGAAACCCTACAAAAAATTTACGCCGGCCAAATTAAAAAAACACAGTAGCCTATGTTCAATTCCGGAACGAAAGGAACGAGCCCGCTGCCATCGGTGCTGCACAAGCTTTCACGGGACGTCTAACAGGCAATTCAAAAGGCCTGACCTGAGCAGAAATTCAATCAGGTTGAATTAGCGAAGCGTATTAATGAGAGGCCTAAGGTTGTTTAGGAATATGAAAGTGGTAAAGTCCTGCCAAAACAGGGTATTAAATATCCTCAAATGTGAAATATCGATCGTCGGCTCTTTAGAGAAAGAGCATCTCTAAAAAAAAATCCGATTATCTGCTTCAAAAGCACAATCTGGGGATTCCCCTTTGCTTCTTACCATCGCATGGTTGAAAAATAAAGCAAATAATATTTGATCTATGACTAATATTTAAAACGCAAAAAGAGATGGGAAAGGTTCAAAAAGATTTGTGGGAAGGAAAAAGGATATGTTCGTATGAACTTCTATGGATTTTGGATAGACAACATGATTATAATTTAGATAGTGGATCGTCCAATATTTATTATTAGATATATATTTTATCAAATTTTGGTAAAATAGAAAACTAATTCTTTAAATGTGATAATCTGTTATGTAAAATTATAATGCTGCAGATAAGTAAAATATAATATAAATTTATTTGAAACTTGTTAAATATATAAATATGATCAAAGAGGAAATGATAAAGAAATACAACTTAGATCAATTTTTTATAATATAGGTCTGAAACAAAAATATGAAACTGAGTAGAAAGCTTTGTGATCATATTTTGAATCAAGTATAATGTTTTTGTTTTGCTCTTTGAATAAGGCCATTGGAATCAGATAAAGACAGAGTGCAATGGTATCTTTAAGGTGCTTGTGTGTTTGTCTAATTGTGCAGGAGCTCTCTATGTATTGTATAAACTAATGTGCATCATATTCTTCACTTGTAATCTTACATCAATAGACCACAAATGATATACTGGATAAAACAAAAAAATGGCTAGTGGTTAAAGTTGTGTTATACCTCAAAACACTCCATGTTGAGCATTGCCTATATACCAATACTTTAAAGAAGGACAAAATTACATGTAGTTTTTATGCTATAGTGTTGTGTATGAAAAACTAGTGTAATGCTAGTTGCTTGTGTAATTCTAATGTGATTAAGTGTTTCAAATGTGACTTATGACCTTGGAGGTGTACTTAGAATTTATCTCAAGGCTTCTAATTCTATATGTATTTGGTATTGGAAGAAATAGGAAATTTACTCTCGATGTGCTATTATAAGTATGACACTTTTAAATATTGAATCCTCATGTATGAAAAATGACTTGAAATTATGATTTTATAGTAATCAATAAGGAATTATTTTGAATAAGGCTTACAATATGTGCAAGATGACCCATTACATAAATATGAAATTGAGAAATTATCCATTATTTGGGAAGATAATGCTACCCCAGAATTGGACAAGACCAAGGAATGGGATAGTCAAAATCATTCATGGTTTTTCTAGGAGCAAAGACAACTGAGTTGGGAGTATGGATAAGTCACAGGATGAGTTTGAGCTATTTTGAATGAGTAATAGGGGTATTTTGAGATAATAAGTTTCTCATAAGAATTGGTCATCCATGTATAAAGTGAAGGAAAAGTAGTTGAAAAATCATGGAATGAAGCATGAGTTAATTTTCTATAATGGACAATCACAAGTAAACCATTTCAACTTAGTTGTTAATTTATACATCTATATTTACCCCCTTTTTTACTCTAGTAATGTAGAAAAAGGGAAAATACTTTAGTAAAAATAAATGTATACCTGAACTTATGAATAATCATGTTCAATGTAGGCAATAACATTTGTAAACTTGCAATCAATGTCTAAAATTGGTTCTTACTTGAGATAAAATTTATGAAGTAAATACTAGAAAAATTATAGATCTAATAACAAGAATTATTATACTAGATTCACTATGCAAACCATTATGTTTTTTTGGTGCAAAAACTAGTGACTAGAGAGGGTAAGACCCTTGGATATTTGTATTCATTGAATATCCTTGATTATATTTTGCATGCCTAATCCTCACCGATAGGTAAGTGTGCTTAAGAACTCAATGTGTGCTTGATTCCATTATGACATACCCAAAGTGGTGAAGTATTTTGGAATCCATGTATAAATTTTAAAAGATTTTTATAGTATAAAAACTTACATAAAAAGTCGATCAACTACTATAGATAGAATAAAGCTCATTTATTGTGGTAAACTGCCATAAAACTAGTGAAAAACTAGTGTAAAAGGATATTATGATATAAGTTTTGGGTATACAGTGTTAATAAAGACATAAATTTCCTCTCCAACTATGAAACTAGTGCCAAAATTAAGGAGTTGGTCATATGCCGTGCACATACCCCTAATATTATATATAGGTATATATGGTTTCTAGATCTGAGCAATAACAACTACAATAATGATCAAATCTCTATGTGATAACTACAAACATATTCCTCACATGATAACTCCAAGAAAAGAAACTATAGGACAAGCCTATAGTTTTTTCTAAAAATTGATTTTACATAATTATTAAAAATTATCTGATACTACTTGTGATTCTAAGAATTTATGAAATTGGCTATTTTGTGCCTAGTTGGACAATATCACAAACTATTAGACATAGTTTTTATGCATCCTTATCCACATGAAGCATTGTTGTCTAAAACTACTTTATGAGTGATTTATGGGTATGGATTTTGATCAATTGTGTAAAACCTAAATTTTTTTATTTATGTATTACTCCCTAGTAACTTAGTATTTCATATAATCCACTATGTATTCCCCTCTTTTAAGGTGAGTTATCAAGCATGCACAATAATGCAACTAAAGAAAAAGTTATGTGAGATGTTATGAAATTTTATAAACATGAGTAGTAGTGATGACATGAAGCAACATGGCATCATCATATGTAAACTGATCAAAGTATAAATATAATACGCATATGAAAATAAACACACATAATGACATTGTCAAGATATATGTTACTAATGAAACACATTAATAAATGATCAAAACTGAGTACTAAAAACAAAATAAAACTACAACTCAAAAAAAAGTTATGTGAGATGTTATGAAATTTTATAAACATGAGTAGGAGTGATGACATGAAGCAACATGGCATCATCATATGTAAACTGATCAAAGTATAAATATAATATGCATATGAAAATAAACACACACAATGACATTGTCAAGATAGATGTTACCAATGAAACACATTAATAAATGATCAAAACTGAGTACTAAAAACAAAATAAAACTACACATGGATAGATGCATGATATTGATCATGTCATTGGGAAACAAGGAAGATGCATGATGTCTATCATGGCATCAAAAATTAATTAAATAATAGAGAATAAGTGTCATGGCCATAACACACAAGCACAAAGAGTACACATAAAACATTGAAAATAGACAATAGAAGGCCAAGGGGACCCATATAAGGGACATATCCAAAATTCACTCAGACAATCCTATAAACATGCAATAGGCTTATAGCCACACATAAGGATAGGTTTAAATTCCCCCAAGACAAAATATAGAATACACATAAGACATTAAGTATGCAAGTCATGCATGAAAATATGTTTAATGATCAACAAATGTAATTCTTAACATTAGTATATTTTGTAAATTAAGTATTCATGAAGATAATAATGTGAAACTAAGTGAGAAATATGAATATATCATGCACAATGTAAAGAACTAAGCTATGAAAAATAAAGGATAGATAAATAATGATATAAGTTTTGTAAAAGGATGTCCCCAATGAACTTGTTTAAGTATAAAAATATTGTAGGTGGATTATGACTTGTTTAAATTAAAAAAATATTAGAATTTGTTCACTAGTATTATACTAGAAAAATTACATGAAAACATTATGCGCTACTTTCTGATAAAATTATATTTGTATAATTACAATTTCTATGTCTAAGGTAGTGAAATAAACTACAATTTTGTTTGAAAATGGTAACTTGTATATTCTACATTCACTCATGTACACATTGGGAAGCTTTATTGATAGAAAATAGATTAATGGAGAAATAAGAAGTATACTGAGCATAAATTAGTTGATTTAAATCAATTACATAAATCATGCATATGTCATGATTTTTGAATTTTATATAATATTTTATATTTGTTTTTATTTTTACATATATGAACAATATTATAATCTATAAATCAAACAATACATCCAACGGATGTCGATAATGGAAAGGTCGATCTAGAGGTAGATCATTGAGTGTTACATACTGAATCTTGTCAAATTCCCATAAATCATTGTTATTATGGTTATCATAACATTAATGATCTATAAATTTAGCCTTATTTTTTAATTTATTTTGACTCTTATGTATATGTATGACTTGTTACTCTATTATTTAGGAAGCCTCATGTGCAGGTTTAGGACAACCCAACTTGAAGCCCTATTTCTCATTTCATAATATGAAATTTTCAAGTATACCATCATGAAGAATACAAAACTAATATTTTAATTTAAGGCATTTATGTAGGTTATCAAGTGTAGCTTCTATTTTCTTCAACCATTATTGCCACAGTATAGCATGTAATTGATTTACTATGCGCATAACATAAATTAATGTGTCCAAAACTTTGGGACCACATTAAGTTCGTCTTGCAATATGCCCTATTAAATCTTGGAATTATATAACCTTTTACAATTTACCATGATTATTCCCTATGTGATGAATAAATGCAGGTGTGTATAAATTTGTCTAGGCATCCTCATCTATTTATAGATGTCATTTATACTCATTCTCAATAAAAACTAAATAGTCAAAGAATTAGTACTCAAATGTTTGTAGATTTTATGTATCTGACCATGTTATTGAGCTCTTGTAGGTTATGTTATGTGATGTATAATATAAATTTTTTTTCCAGCCTTATAGTTTTATTTTACTATTTAACACATTTGTGTGTCATTATTGATTACTTTTTGAATATGGAAAAAGGTTTGTTTATCTTTACCTGACAAATTGCTATTAGATCTATGTCATATTGATGGAAAACTAATCGATTCCCTATCAAGTAAAACTTTTAACAACACATGTTGTCTATCTTGCGCACTATTAGCTTGTATCATAATAATAGTCTATGTATCCATTTGTTTCATATTATTTTCTAAATCTATTAAAAATGAGTTGTTGGTGACTTAAATGCATTGATTAGTGTATTGTGCCTTTTGTTGTCTAAAAATGATGGATTTGAAAAAATTGTTTGTCCATGACACACTTGATATAAATGTATTTTGTGTAAAAACTATATGAAAACAAATATTCTTTGTTTTATACACATCTAAAGTGATTTTTTCACCTATATCTATATGCACTAGAATGATTTCCATTGAAAAATCTCTATAATTAACAAAAGTAACTTGTCTAAAATTCAAACCACATAAATAATTTTCAATTCTATTTTTTATTGAATTATTATCATCATTTGAACTATCATCAAAATCATCATGAATTCCATTTATAGATGTTAAATTTGGATCTTCAAAGTTGACTAATAAAGGTAATTTTTTACATGTTCCATGTGCTCCACCTTTTTTGGTGATAGTTGTGGTTTTGAGTTTTTTATTGAATGTAACATTTGATCAATAATATTAGACTCACCAACCTCATATGTGTATATTTTATATATATATAGATGATATGTGGTGATGGCATTGTAGAAGATTGAGGTTCTCCCAACTGTGATGGAGACTCAATAGTAAACTATGCAACCTCAAAATATCTAAAGCATTGATTATCAATTGGGAATGTATATAAATATCAATCATGTATAAATTTCAAATGCATATGTAAATTATAAGGTATGACTTCCATGGCATGTATCCATGGTCTACCCAATAGTAAATTATAAAGAATTTTTTTTAGGAGTTACTTAGAATTATTTAGATAGATTGTTATATATAATATAATATCCAAATTAATATAATCCAAAACTTGGAGAGAGATATCATAAAATCATTTGATATTGTTATATGTATTTTGATGTTTATCCATATTAATACCCATTTTTATGCATGAATGTGAGATTAGTAATATTCAACCTTGAGCCATTGTTAATTAAAATTATTTTTATTATAATGGTTTTGATTTGAAATTGTATGAACAAAGATAAATTATGAGAAATAGATGATTGTGAAATAAAATACTCATGACCAAAAGAGATAGTTATGTGATAGAAAATTACTATTCATGCAACACTATTCATGGCTACTATTCATTATGATGTGGCAAGTGATGATGGAGGATGGTGATGAGGATTTTTGATGATGTGGATGCACTAGTAAAATTGTTGATGTGTATTAATGTTTAATGTTTGAGACTATACCTGATTTACACTATTGGCACTATACTACATTGTTACTATTCCTAATTATCACTAATCTAGAAGGACAATATTTTAGATTACATAGGTCGCATGGGATGAATTTTTCATGAGAGGAAAATAAGTAATGGTAAAAATTAGAATCAATCAGCCTTTTTAATATTGTGGAGACAAGGAGATAAATTTCACTATTCTAAATTGGAATCTATTTTAGATTTTGACTTGTCATGTGAAGACTATGTGAAGTTGGAATATTTTTCTTGGTGGATATTGTATATTTTTCCATCAATTATCCCATGAGGAATGAAACACGTATTTATTGGTGATTTCATGTGTAGTTGATGGGATAGTCCCCCATGTGAAGGGTTGGTTCCAAATTCATCCCCATTTTATTATTTTCTTCATGCAAGTTCTATAAGTGCTTGTATCCTTTGCCTGTTTATTTAGACTAGATTCTAGAATGTTTGGTGAAAATCTTGGGTAGTATCATTGGTGTTGAGACCAATTTAATAATATGGTTAGGGTTAATTTTAAGAGGCCATATCCCAAATCACCTTAGATTTATTTAGGTAAATCTGATTCATAGCTTTGGCAAAATTTATAGGTCTAAAACGTTCTAAAAATTACTATTTCACTACATACATTCAGATATCAAATAAATATAAGTTTAGTATCTTTGTTATTATTTTAGAAAAATGTCCAATCTAATACTAAAGGTTATTCTATAATATATCTATATTATGGGTGAGCCATTTGATCCCTATGACAGAGCCAAATGACTCTTCCTAGGCTTTGCCAATGAAAGAGATGAATGGATCTACCCATGATATAGATAAACAACAATACCATGTTTGGATATACCACTAATAACCATTTAGATCTATGATAGGCAGAGCCACTCAACTCTCCCATTGATACATCCATCATGATCTACCACTGGCTAAGTCATGTGACTTTGCCATCTGATCGAGATGTCCAGCTCTATCAATAACATAAGCATCTAGCTGTGTCATCTACCTCATCCATTTAGCTCTACCAAGGTTTGAGCTATCATTTGATTAATCCATTTAGCTCTACCATTTATTTGAGCCATTGAGCTCTACAATTCAATCAAGCTATTTAGCTCTACTATTTGGCCAAGTAGTTTAGTTCTATTATGTAATCAATCCATTTAGCACTACCATGTGGTCAATCTATTCAATTTTACTATGAATATTGTGTAGGTGAGATCAATATTTTTATTCAAGTTGTAGATGTGGCCATTGTTATTTGAGCCATTCAGCTCTACAATTCAATCAAGCTATTCATCTATGCTATTTGGCCAAGTAGTTCAGTTTTATCATCTAATCAATCCATTTGGTGCTACCATGTGGTCAATCTATTTAGTTTTACTATGAATACTATGTAGGTGAGATCAATATTTTTAGTCAATTTTTAGATGTGGCTATTGTACTAAGTTTATGCCCTTAGGAGTTGGGCCTTAGTCTTTAGTGCTCCAGATTCCATCAAGAGCATTCTAGTTCACCAAAAAGAAGTCATTAAAAAGGATGAAACCCTTGGTATATAAATTTTTTTTTTTATGGTTTTGATATTTATATCACCCACGGTTTCCTCATTTTTCATGTGGACTATTTTTAAATCCAGTTTGTATGTTTCTTTATGCATTCTAAAGGTATTTAGTGGATCCATGACATAGTTTCTAGAGACAACTTCACTAGTTCCTGATTTAAATGTGTACATGTCATATTTTGTTTAAAATTTTGGTTTCCTTATTCTTTTTCTTATTTTATATCATCAATCAACAATGTCATTTGACACTATCATTCAAAACTATTATTCATCCATGTCATTTGGCATGGTCAGTTAACTATATTATGTAGTTAATCAATGTTATTAAATGTTTTTTTATTTGATATCATGACTGAGGGGTATATATATATGTGGCAAATTAAACTATTTCAAAAATAATCCCATAAAGGGTTGGTCAGTTGGCCCCCAAAATAACATATATCCATATATTTTTGGTAATTTAATCCCATTTACCGATCCAAAAAAATCACCAACCCTAAAATATAAAAATTGGAATATTCATGAATTAATGAATATTTACTACTAAAAAAATCCTAAATATGGGTAGGTTAGATATCTTGTTAATGGTATGCATTTTTGACATGGCCTTGAGTTGTAATGTTAATGTGAATTAGTGAGAGATATTTATGATGATTATATGCTAAATATATGATATGTTTTGAAAGAATTTGTGAGAATATTAATGGATATTTATGGCATTGAAAAATGTGTTTTGTGTAAGTGAGGGATTTATGGTTTTAGGCCACATCAAGTGATATCATAGCAAGTTTTCATTCCTTGGGATAGATTATGAAGATAATTTCAAAGAGCAAGTAATATGGCTTTGGAGAGGAGAGTGTTGTGTATGTGAGTGAATTATTTTATGTGTTTTTTAAGTATTGAGAATGCAAATAAGAATGAAGGAGTACCAAGAAATGAGGAAGTGGTGAATGTGTTGATAAATATCTAAAATAAGTTGGACATGATGATGGAGTATATCCAAGAAGAAGAGAGCCAAGGATTTGGCATAGTGATGAATAAGAGAGTGAATTTACATGTGAATCTGCTTGTTAAGATTAGAAAGAGGCAAGAGTTAAGACTTTCCTTAAGGGGAGAAGCGGATTTATTGAGAGAATAAAAATAAGATATCATATGTGATCTTGAATATGGAGAGTTAAGAGTGGAAGAAGAGATTGTAGATTCCCATGAGTGGGAAAATATAGTTTTCTTTTAATTGTGAGATGGATTTTAATACGGAAGAGGATTGAAGCTATGTTGTGTTACATATGAGTAAATAAGAATCCATACTTATAGAGGTGAATGTCAAAGAAAATTATAGCCATGGAGAGTTTCAAGAGAGTGAAATTTGAAGCCAATAAGAGTTACATAAAAAAGGATATTGTAGCCAAGAAGATTTTCATGTTTCTTGTGAAGAAATATTAAGAGTAATAGAGGTGAAAGTTAGTTCGCATGTGGATAATGTGGAAGATAATTTTATGCAAATATGTGCACATAATGGAAGTATGGAAGAGGATATTTCACCCTTGTAATTAGTCAATTTGGAGATTTTTGGAGCTCATTGTGAAATTAAAGAGCATGTGGACCATGTTGGCATTGGAGAAGAGATTAATGTTTATGTGGAAGAAACATTGGAAATGGTTGTTGTGCAAGTGGATGCACGTGTGGTGAATATTATTTTAGCCATGAGTGAAACACTGAATGTGATGGTGAAGTATGATGGTATGGATGATCCAATAGGTGTCTTAATGGTATAATAACAAAGTGATTTGGGATTTTGGTGGAGGTGGATGATTAGTGGTGGGATATAGCTAACATGGTTAGATAAGATGAATGATAGAGAATGTTGGTAGAGGATGTTAGTTTTCGATGGTGGTATTTCACCCACATCTAAATCCATTGGGATATGGATATGTTTTTAGAGGAGGAGCATTTGTGGTCCTTTTAGGGTTGTTTTGATATTAGTACATAGATGTTGTAAGTAAATGAGGAAAATGGATATTCTTTGGGTGAATGTGGTATATTGGAAGGGGATGTTGAGTTCATTAAATTAGGTAAACAAAAGGGTGGTTTAACCACTCATCTCCTCTTTGTGATCATAACACCACACTATTTGATAATATTCCTAATTGTCACTATTATATATTTTTACTATTCTTGAAGGACACTATTTTAGATTACATAGGTGGGATGGGATGAATTTTACATGAGATAAAGATAAATAATATTCAAAAGAGTAATAAATCATCGTTTAGAGGTTTGTGGAGACATGGAGACAAATTACACTATTCTAGATTAGAATCTCTTTTAGCTTTTAACTTATAATGTGAATACCATCTGAAGTTGACACTTTTTTATCATTGGATCCTTTATTTATTTTCCATCATTCATCCCTTGAGTAATGTGGAATTTCTTGGTGATTTCATGTGTGGTTGATGGGAGAATACCCCATATGAAGGGTTGGTGCCAACATGGGCCCCCTTTTGTTATTTTCCTTTTCAAGTTCTATAAGTGATTTTATCCTTTGCTTGTTTAGTTAGGCTAGAGTTAGAATGTTTAATTTTGGTGATAATCTTGGGTAGACTCCTTGGTGTTGAGACTAAGTTAGTTATGTGGGTTGGGTGGATAGATTGCTAATGGCAAGCATTGCTAGCATGGCCTTGAGTTTTAATGTTTGTGTGAATTAGTGAGAGTTACTTATGGTGACTATATGTTGAATCTATTATATGTTTTTAGAGAATTTTTGAAAATATTAATGGATATTTATGGAATTTAATAATGTGTTTTGTTCAGGTGAGAGAGTTGTGGTTTTAGGCCACTTCAAATGGTATCAGATCAAGTTTTGATTCCATGGGAGAGATTGTGAAGATAATATGAGAAAGCAAGTACTATGCCTATGAAGAAGAGAGTGTTGATGATGTGAGTGAATTATTTAGTGTATTTTGTGTGTGTGTATAATGTGAATAATAATGGAGTAACATGAAATGAGGATTTGGTTAATATATTTATGAAGATCCAAGGTAAGTTGGACTTGATAATGGAACACATGCAATAGGAAGAGAGCCAAGGATTTGGCATAGTGATGAAGAAGAGAGTGAAGTGGTTTGTGAAGATACTTTTTGAGAGCATAAACATGAAAGATTTGAGACTTGCCTTAAGGAGAGAATATGAGTTGTTGAGATAAAAACAAGAATATATCATATATGATCATGAAGATGGATAAATAAGATTGGGGGAAGAGATTGTGGATTTCCATAAGTTGGAAAATTTAGATTTTTTTATTCTGATATGGAGTTTGAGATGGAAAAAGATTACAACCATGTTGTGTTGCATATGACTAAAGAATAATCTAGACTTATAGAGAAAAATGTTGAAAAAAATTGCATCCATGTAGAGTTTTAATATAGTGAAAGTTACACCTATGAAGAGTTACATAAAAGAGGATATTCTATCCAAGATGATTTGTATGTTTCTTGTGAAGAAACATTGGAAGTAATGGATGTGCAACCTAGTGAACATGTGGATAGTATGGAGGATAATTTTATGAAAATATGTTCACATAATAAGAGTATGGATGAGAATGTTTTAGCCTTGAATGTGGATGACATGGATATTTTGGGAGCTCATTGTGACGTTGAAGAGCATGTGGAACATGCTAGAATTGGAGAAGAGTTGAATGTTTCTATGGAAGAAACATTGGACATAGTTATTATGCAAGTGGATGAACATGTGGTGAATGTTTTTACATCCATGAGTGAGGAGATAAAAGTAATGGTGAAGTATGATGTTGTGGATGATCCACCAGGTGGTTGGATAGCAGAAGAAGAAATCTAGTTGGGATTTTGGTGGAGGTTTACAGTAAGTGGTGGTCTAAAGTTCATGTGGGTAGATAAGATGTATGAAATAACATATTGGTTGAGGATGTCTATTAATGAAGAGGGGATTTTGCCCACACTAGGTCCATAAGAACATGGATATATTTTTTGAGGAGGAGGATGGTTTGGGTTACTATGAGGATCATTTTAAAACTAGTATAGATGACAAAAGTGGAGAAGGAAAAGTGATATTCTTCAGATTCACATGGTGTATTAGAACGGGATGCTAAGGTTATTACATCAAGTAACCAAAAGGGTGGTTTGGAATATGGATACACTTTTGGAAGAGGAGGATGGTTTGTGATCCTAAAAGAGTCATTTTGAGACTAGCACATAGATGCTAGAAGTGGATGAGGAAAAGTGATATTATTTAGGCGCACATGGTGTATTAGAAGGAGATGTTGAGGTCATTACATTTGTTGATTGAATAAATGGTTACACTACTCAACCTCTCTATGTGATCATGATAACACACTATTATGCCTCAGATGTTTGATGCAAGAGCATCTAAGGGATTGGTAAATATTGCATCACCCAAAAATAGAGTGGTGTGTTTTATTAATTTTTTCATAATAAATGACACATATATAATCAAGGAAATATTCATGTTATGAATTGATTTAAACCAAAGGAGAATAATGTGGTGGTAAATTACAGTTCATGCTACATTATTCATTCAATACTATTCATAGGTACTATTCATTATGATGTGGCAAGTGATGATGTAGGATGGCGATGAGGCTTCTTGATGATGTAGAGGCACTAGTGGTGAGGTGTCTTGATGTTTACTATTTTATAGTATTATTGATTTGCATAATTGGCACTATACTAGATTACTACAATTCCTCATTGTCATTATTCTTGGTTTTCACCTTTCTTGAAGGACACTATTTTAGATTCCATAGGTGGTATTAGATGAATTTTTCATGAGAAGATAGGAAAAAGTTATCAGAAGTATAATCAATCAGCATTTAGAGGTTTGTGGAGACAAAGAGTAAAATTGTACTATTCTAAATTGGAATCTCCTTTAGTTTTTGACTTGTCATGTGAAGACCATGTGAAATTGGTGCATTTTCAATGGTGGAGACTTTGTATTTTTCCATCATTCATCCCATGAGGAATGTGGTGTAGATTTATTGGTGATTTCATATATGTTTATGGGATAATCCCCTATGTGAAGGGTTGGTGCCAACATGGGTCCTATTTTGTTTCTTTCCTCATACAAATTATATAAATGCCTATATCCTTTACTTGTTTAGTTAGGATAGAGTTAGAATGTTTGATCTTGGTGAGAAGCTTGGGTATACTCCTTGGTGTTGAGACCAAGTTAGTAGTGTGGTTTGGGTAGATAATTTGTTGATGCAGTGGATTATTGGCATAGCCTTGTGTTTTAATGTTTGTGTGAATTAATGAGAGTTTCTTATGGTTGTTATATGTTGAATCTATGATATGTTTTGAGAGAATTTGTGAGAAGATGAATTCATAATTATGGAATTAAAGAATTTGTTTTGTGAAAGTGATGGAGTTATGGTTTTAGCAAAGATCAGATATCATCCTCAACATACTTCAAGGATTTAAAAAAAGGTGTAAAGTAATAAGGATTTTTATCATGAGACATAAGTCTATGATTCAATGTCAGTATAAAATAACCTTGGAGATAGTATATTTTTAAATAAATTATGAAATGAAGATCTTAGTTTTTTTATTCTTGGGTTAATCAATAGTATCATATCCTCTACACTGATTAACGAGTCCTATTAGATTAGGTCCCTGACAATAAATAATTACCTTAAATCATTCTCACTACCTTAGCTAATGAAGTAATTGACATCATCAAGTAATAATGTCTTAGACTGAAGGGTCTACTTTAAGCTTGAGGTGAATAATATAGGGTGAACATAAGCTAATATAGTTGTGAGGTCTAGGGGAGGAGGATCAAAAAGAACAATTTGAGGCCTCTAGTTTTTAGTAGTAATAAGTGGTAATTAAAATTGAGCCATGCACAAATAATCACAATAAAAATATACACTATTAACTATTGAATAATATAAGATGTTATATTTATCTTTAAATAATGCATGCATTGGCTTAAATACATATAAAATATTTGACAAATTATAAGAATGGAATATGTAAATATCATGGTAAGAAACTTTGAACTAAGAAATAATAAATATATTCAGTATTTATGATCATGATGAATATAGAAATCAGAAAATAGGGAATTTAAAACCCTAATGGGATCTCTAAAAATAAATTGAAACCTTAATGGATATCTAGGGTTTTTTACAATGTTTAACAATTTACCAATATGCTTTAACAAGATTTGGAAAAATAAAAATCTAATTACCTAGATGTGACAAATTGCTACTTAAAATTGTAATGTTATAAATATGAAAGAAAAGTTATAAAATAATTTAGAAATTTAAAAATATATTAATATTATAAAATGATAAATGATAAAAAAAACAAAATGTAAATGGAATTTTAACAATGCACAATTGAGACAGAAATCATGAAACTGGCTGGGAAGCTCTATGATGATATTGTGAATCATGAAGAATGTTTATATTTCTCTCTAGATAAATCTATTAAAATCAAACAAGGGTAAGGTGTTATGGTGTCATTATGACATGATGACATCCTCTAGGGTTTTATTCTCCATAATTGATATGGGAGGTTTGATTCAACTATGTGTTCTATCTAACTCGACATGATGTCTTGATTTGTTATGAAAACCAATGTGATCTATCTTCCTCACTTGTAAACCTATCTCAGTAGATAAAAAAATGTTAAAATAGATAAAATGGAAAAGGGCCTTAGTGGTTTAAGGTGTGATAGAACTCAACACCCTGTATGTTATGTGTTGCTTAAGTACCAATACTCCAAAGAGGGATCAAACTCAATGTAATTATCCTTTTCTATGGTGGTGTGTGTGAAATATATTGTAATATTAGATACTTGTGGAATTTCGATGTGATAAAGTTCTTTAAATGTGACTTTTAACCTTAAAGGTGTACTTAGAATTTTGCTCAGGGTTACTATGGTTGTATGTATTGATAACTAGGAAAAATAAGGAGTTTTATCTTAATGTGAAATTAGAATTTTGGTACTTTTCAATATGGAAGCCTCTTATCGAAAAAATAAATTAAAAATGTTCTTTAATGATAAATAGGTAATTCATCTGAATAGGGATTGTTAAACATGTGAGATAACCTATAGCATGAATTTGAAATTAGAAAGTTAATCATTATTTGGTAGGAGGATGTGATCGGTAGAATTAGATAAGACCAAGGAGAAAGATAGTCAAAATAGTACTTTGTTGTCCTATAATAAATATTAATTGATATAGGAATATAGCTTAGTTATGGGAGAAATTTGATCTATTTTGAATGAGTAAAAAGGACATTTTTGGAACATCAGTTGCTCATAGGAATGGGTCATCCATATAGGAATTGAATAAAAGTGGTCAAAATAACCTGGAATGAGGCATGAGCTAAGTGTGTATAAAGGGCAATCACATGTACATTATTTCAACTTAAAAGTTAAATTATGTGTCTATAATACGAGTTATAAGAAAAAATAATTAGGGAATGGATTAAATTGAAAATATTTTATATAAATTATGACCTTCATAAATGGATTTTTTTTAACGATTAACTATAATACTTATTAAATCAAGGGAATATAGATTTTCATTCTAAAAAAAAAATAGATTAAATCCTAACATGATAAATTACCTTAGACACACATACTAGTTAAAAACAGATAGATAATAGTTTTTAAGAGTACAATATTAGACATCCATTTTTCTCAAGCTTGCTCTTTTATTAGGATTGATTTTGCTTTTATTAAGAGTAATAGACAATTATCCTATCATTAATAATGCCATTACTTGTCTTCTAAATCAAATTTTAATATTTGAGAGTGACTACCATAACATCACTATTTAAAATATAAAAAAAACTTTTAGATTATAATTTTTAATCTCAAAAACATTAAAATTTATGGAAAAGAAAAATACGTCTTTTAGTGCCAATGATTTATATGAAGAAAAATCTATCTTTCAATATTCAGGATTTATAAAAAGTTTGATGATCATGGTCACTTTCTTCTTCCATTTACTTGAGTGAATTAGTTTGTGCAAGATAGTAACACCATCCAATGATTATCATTTTGAAAAAAAACAACGTGTTGTTTTCAAATAAGAAGAAAGAAGATTTGGAGATGATTAGCTAAGGCTTGTGAAATAATCTTGTATATGGTGCCACAAAGGGCCATTAGTCTAAACATGTGTACATAGTCTGCATTAGCTTTATTAAGGATCTAGATTAGAAATGTGCGCTTAAAATACTTTAGAATTTTTCTTGAGGATCTAGATTCACTAGCATCTTTTAGAATACTTTTTTTTTACAATTTTCTAAAGTTGTTTGAGAAATATTAGTGGGAACCCATTAAGGCCTCAGGCTTTATCACTTTCTGTGCTCTAAAGCATAGTTTGAATTTATTATTTTGTGAAAGGATTCACTAAATCAAAATTATGATTAACATTTATAATTATTAGAATATGATTCACAAGTTCTTTTTCTCCAAAGTTAAAATGATGGAGTAATCCTTTATGATTTTTTAAATAAATTTACTACCTCCTTTTTAAGATCCAAATCTTGGATATAAGGAGATTTGATGGAATGGAGTTTTGATATCCTATTATATAATTACTAGTATCCATATTAGATTTGTAAAATGATTTTATATTATGATATCCTTCCTTAAGTCCACACTCTCTATATTTGTGTGTCTATAAAATCTCCTCTTTCCAATTGCATTCATCTTATCTCATTTTCCATGAGAAGTGAGGTTCTTTCATGGCCAAACCTCTACACTTGATCTTGAAGGTGTTGAATATCATGTTCAATGATGGATTTTTCCATAAATATGTTCCCCAAGACTTCTTTGTTCTATTTATGGAGACATTTTCTAAATTCTTTTAGCTTATGAGATCGGATAAACATTCTAGTGCTTCATATAGAACTTTCTTCCTTCCACTAATGTTTCATAAGGTCCATTAGATTTGGATCCCTTATCCACATTAATTTGAATCTATAGGGTGTGCCAATAGGAGAGCTATCTCTATTGATAATGAGGAAACAGGAAACTAGTCAAACACTAAAACTTTTAGAATATTTGAGGGAAGTATCCAATTTCAATTTAACCAATGATTAGAGACCATAAGTCTGCCAAGTTCTTCAACAAAATTATTGAAAATAACTTTTCTATTAGTTCAAGTATAGGATCAAAATTTAGGAGCAATGTCCCAAAAAAATATTCTTAGTAACAAATTTTAGGAAGTTTAATTGGGATTGAGTATTTCTCTAAATCTGACATCTTTTTTTCATTATTTTTCAAAATATAATTGAACTCAATAGACAAAATAATATGTTCATCTTGAAAAGAGTTAAAAATCACTAAGATTTCCTTCCATATTATCTATTTATAAATCAAGTTTGAGGGAACATACACATTAGATATCAGAAAATACATATTCTTCCAAAGGCCTAGGATCTTAAGGTAGATTTATTTTTTATTACAAATCATAATTGAAAAAGTATTCAAAGATTTATTGAAGAGGACACAAAAGCAACTTTACTGAACCTCAGCTCCAATTGAAAAGGAAACAAAGAATCTTAAAATTTTTAACTCTTCTAGATGCATTACTTATAGAATATTAGTTTCTTAGATGAAAACTAGTTTTGGGACAGCTTTGAAGTTTTCTACAGACCAACCTACATTTTCAAGTGGATCCCATCCCCCTAACATTCAAAGAGAATAATTTTATTTATCTTTAAAAGGGATCTTCCCAATTCTTTGTTTAAATTTGTTCTCTCCTTTAGATTTAGATCTTCTAAAGAGCACCTTAAAGACATGTTGTTCTAATCTCGTTTGGAATGAAGTAGAACCTTTTTATTTTCCTTTGTCCAAGGTAGGAGTTTTCTTGAGAGAGAAGATGTTTGGAGTTGATTCCCTTTAAGAATTTTAGAAGTAGTTAAAATATTTTTATCTCCACATATTTTAATTTCCCCCATAAAATTAATCAGATTCAAAATTTGAACTGGAAAGCTCAAGGGTTTTTTAAAGAATCTGAAGGGAGGATCAAAAGAAATATGAAGTAGAGGAGGGGAAGTGTATTTGACCAAAGAAAGAGGATGAGAAGTGGTGGAAGCCATGACTAGGAAATTACAACCTGCATTGCAGGGGGAAAAATAGTTTTGTTCTAAGACTACATTATTCATAGCTGAGACTACCTTCTCCATAGCTGAAATGATCTAAGCTCTCAACCCCGAGCAAACCCATTCAAAAAGGAGGAATATCATAAAATATCATGAAGGGCTCATGTTAGTCGATGGCAAGCAAGAGCAATGTATCATACTAAAAAGGTCTTAACTGACATAGAAAATTTCTAAGAGGATTTGCATAGCTGCATTACATATTGACTTCCACAAACATTGATCATGCGTGATTATGGAGATGAAAATAAAGTCAGTTTAGTAGCACAGTTGAATACACTTTCCACAGTCATTAAAGGGGAGGGCAGGCAGGGGAATGGCATCCCTAGCTATGCCGAATTAAATAGCTGAGAACATGATGGAAAGGTCACATCCTTAGTTTTCCTGCTAGCTTAAAACTTCAATAAACCTCACCAACCACCTAGAAGAGGCCGTTCAGAAATAAATCCCCTCCAGCTATTTCCTCAGTACTTTCTACGCAAGCTAAATCTTTGGAGCCTACTATTCAAAGCTTTAGGGATGCAAAAAATCTCGTCCTACCCTCCTATGCCTCACAGGCGCGACCCACTATAAAATTTGATCTATCCGCCTCTTTGCATCCGTCGCGTACTTAAAGTCCAGATGATCCTGTCAGCGGGGCGCGATATGCGCGAGCCACGCCATCCTCTAGGCTGAATCCCTCAATATTCAATATTTTAGGATGCCCCCTGAAGTTCCACCTCCAAGCTCTCAATTTCATCTGCGGCAAACTTCACTTACGAATCAATAGATGCTCGTTTATAGGTTATATCTCTGAAACTTGGCCAAAATCTTCTCGTGTTCTTGTAGGTTGGAATATATTCAGATAGAATCTCTTTCTTTGTTCTGTATGCCGATGAAATGAGGGATTCCTTTGTTCTTTCTGCAGATAACTAAAGGTTACCTTATGGCACGAACAAAAAAGCCTCCCTTTCTTCTAGGAGACCGCCTCACTTTGTTCTAGGATCCAGGTCTCCTGTGCTTGTACTATGTATAACGGCGACAGAGGCTTTTGCTGAGAATTTTGGTATCCTTTTTGACACTTTGGCGGCTCATGAGTGTCATTGCTCATGGAATGTTGACCATCCAAAACTAAATAAAAGAAACATTGATTATTATCAAAATAGATTATGAGATGAATGAATGATTTGATAGCTGGAGCTGAAGTTTCAAACTATTTAATATCAATTTTAGAAAATGAGCAGCATTCTTTTCTTCTCTATAGTTTATATAATTTATTTTATTTTATTTTATTTCTCTCTTTTCAAGCATTTTAACAAGTGAAATTATATTTATTATATATTGAAAATAAGAAAATGAGGTCACATGCTCAAAAGTCTCAAGTAAGAAACTCTAAAATTTTTAACTTGCATTTTATGTGGTTAAGTTAAAAAGGGGGTCACTAAAACTTAAAAACTATATATTAAATTGGCTTTTCATTATTTTAAATTTTTTGTAATTTTTGAAATTTTAAAAAGAATATAAAATTTAGTTTATAAACTTATTTTACCTTCTCTTAAATATATAATTTATAATAGGTTTCCAATGAGTTTATTAAAAAATATATTTATCATTATGAATATGTGACTAACTCAAAAAATATAACTATTAAATTAAATTTTGAATTTAAAACTGACCCGTATTACACATTAAGAGAATAAGAAAATGAGGTCACATGTTGAAAAGTCTCAAGTAAGAAATTCTAAACTTTTTAAGTTACCTTTTATATGGTTAATTTAAAATGGAGGTCCTTAAAACTTACAAAATATATATTTAATTGACTTCTCAATATTTTAATTTTTTTGAAATTTTTGAAATTTTAAAAAGACTATAAAATTTAGTTTATAAACTTACTTTACCTTCTCAAAAATATATAATTTATAATATGTTTCCAATGAGTTTAATTAAAAATGTATTTATTATTATAAGCATGTGACTTACTCAAAAAATATACCTATTTAATTTAATTGTGAATTTAAAGCAAACCCTAAAGAAATTATTAATAAATAGATTAAGAAAATAGGAACTAAATAATTGATGATGTTAAAATTAACTAGAATTTTTGAAATATTATTAACGTTACAAGGGAAGAAATTATTACATTAATAGTTAATATCTATATTTATTTAATTAAATATTCTTGATTATGAATTGTGTTATATTAAATATTGTACTTTTAAGTAAATCAATTAATTTAAAAAAGATATTTTTTATGAATATTTTTATTGATTAAAAGAAAATAAAAAATTAAGATATAAAAATGACTAGAAAAATGTGTAAAAAATTATTATAATGATATAAATATAATGTAATAAATATTTAAAGATTATATAAAGAAAATAAAATGTAAAATTATTTTTATGAAAAATTATCTATTACCATTAAACTATCTAAAAAAATATCTAATATATTATATTAAAAAAATATTATACATTTGAAAATATATTGAGATCTTTCATTAAAATAGTAAATATGCATTAGAAAAAGGGACATGCTAAATAGGACAAGGTAAGAAGACTCCTAGAAATTAGTCTAAGCACCTATGTATCTTGCCATCAAGGGAGAGTAGGGCCTCCTTTTACAAAACCTAATTAGATATATACTACATATTAAATCAATAAAACATGTTATAGTTTTCTACTTGTCAATTGATTTAAGAGATTAAAGAGTGTTTTAACATTTAAAATATTGTAATTTTTAAAAATTTTACACAGAAAATATAATATTTAGTCAATAGATATAAATTTAAATTTTTTTCTTATAAGATTAATTTTACATTCAAAGTTGACTTATAATCATCGAATTATCATGTAAAACACCATGACATTATAACATTTTTAAATTAAAATTCGAAGCCCCATATTTTTGATTTTAGATTGTATTGATTTAAATGTAAAATCTACTAATAATAATCATAACTTATTTAAAAACTTTGTAAAGAACAAAATATTCTAATATTAAAAAAAATATATTTAAAATTAATATACTAAACATTTATAATAAAAACCAACATATGAAAACTAAACATTTAAAAAATGATACTATTAAAATAGATTTATACCATTTAAAACATAACTATATGTTAGCTAAGTTAGTTATACTATTTTAATTCACTATCTCAAATACTCAATAATATTCAATAAACATGATTCCTTACAGAAACATAAACTTGCTCTGTGTTATGTCTAATCTAATTTTAAAAAAATTAGAAAAAGGGATCCTTGCATATATAACTACTAAATTACTAATAGTGAGATATTAAACTCTTAACACACAAGTTACACATTTGATGGGTGCCTCAGACTATGGAAGTCGTGGCTTAAATTGTTTTATGTTCTTTTTTGTCCAATTTTTTCATTTGATAGTTAAAGGAAGGTATATAGGCTAAATTATCTTAGAGTAAAGAGAGCTAAATACATAAAAAAAAATTAATTGTTATTCGCTAAATTTGTAACATTTAATGCCATGCACATAAAGATGTGTGCAGACACATGCAAGTGCTATTGCTGCCCATTTGAGGCATATAAGATACAGGTTGGGATGTTAATACAGGGGAAATACTCATGCTAAGAAACATATAAGAAATACCAGAACTTGACCTCCACCCCACCAGGTAAGCTACTTTCTTAATATATAATAGTTTGGCCCAGTTCATAGATCGTAGACCCTATCTCAATGTTTCCAATGGGCTTCCATGTAAATTTTCAACATAATTATAGAAATGTTTCCGCAAGAGGCGTCCATTCAGAAATGTGCTCAACTGAGGAACACTTGATTCCGGTCATCTTCCGGTCATCACCAGCCCAAAAGTATAGCTTCTCACTTAAAACCTTCAAGTCCAACTCGGACGGCACTACTACCTATACAACAACCAAAAAAAAAGATTATTACAGTATGTGCAGCTAAACTGTACCCTTTGAAATGTTTGACAAAGAGAGAAAGACTACCCTGACCTGGATGGAATAGAACACTTTATCCTCAGTAAAAAATCCATGAGCTTGTACAATGTCAAGACCCTGCTCTTCCATCTCTTGAAATAGTTCTGACTGAACACTGCTCCACCTTCTAATAGAAGTGATTCTGATAAAAAGATTCAATTCATGTTTCTCCATTATCACTGTTGGACAGCTTTCCATTTTACATGATGAAAGGGTGGACTGTAGTTTTGTACTATGAGGCTTGGTGGTTACATAGTCATTTGGGACCGCCCTTTGTTTCTGCACAATTACAAAAGACATAAAAATTAAATATATGATATTTTTCCAACTTTTCAACACAAAAAGGCAGATGGTTTACTCATTTAGAACGCAGGAAGAACTTTTAATACCTTTTGATGACGCTGAGGTAGTACCGATTGTAGATTTGCAAAGGTCAAATTCTTGTGTATTTTCTTCGCAGGAATCTGTCTAAAAGTCCTCTTGTACAGAATTGATTTTCCATGTCTTCGATGGAGCTGCTTGTCTTATCTTTTGTAAATTTTCACTGCCTTATATATTAGCCTTATACTTTCGATCGACAGTCTCTTTTAATTTCTTCAAGATTATCGTATATAACGCACACAGGAATCCACTCAAAAATCACGTCAGATATAAAGCCGGAATACGTCTGGTTTTCGCTCGTCTGAAAAATTATAATATAATATGGTGCAACAACATGATCCATGCCATGACACCAGCGTCAAACTGTCATTATTTAACCGACCAATTGATCAAAATTTGATATAATGTTTGCAAACAATGTCAAGCGAGTGCAATTATGTATTGTTTTTCAACTAATAAAGGAGATCATTAGTTGTAAAAAACCAACGACGATGAGTGTACGATTTGAACAGATATGGAAGAATAGAGTCCCAACTGAAATTTGTGTACGTTATTCCCTTTATTAACGCCGGATGACAAGTTTCATCGACTCAGGCAAAATAAAATCTAATAACATCATCTCAAATTCTTATATTGCTTATGGCAAAAGGATTGAATGGAAATTGACTTCAACTCATTTATTTGATTAAATTGGTTTCATTATATTGTTAGAAAGTAATTTTTTAAACCTTAACGATTTGCCTCTTTTACCACTGCTTGACATAAGTTGAATTTCAATATTCCACGTCAACGATGTGATTTGATTTTAGTTTTATATGCGCGGCCGTCTCTGAATGGGGACGGTTCCGAGTTGGAGTTGTTGAATTAGCTCAACTTTCAGTCATTTTCGAAATTTGTTTTATATTGATTTTTTTTCAATTATAGGCGATGTGTTTTTCTCTGGTAATTTAACCCTTGAAGCGACTTATAAAAAACTTTTCCATGTGCTAACATTCTAAGTGGATTGTACAACTTTTAATGGACAAGCTATAAAACCAAAAGGAGATACGCTAGCCTTCGATGCTTTTCACCGACCTAACATAAACGACTTTTGAATTATGTAGAGAAAGGATTCGTTGTATGTGTATACACACTACTATAATCATTGCACCTCAATTTAATGTCAAAATTGTGTCGGAAGTGGATGGTTTTCTATGTTTTTTAATAGATGATAATATTTTAAAAATAGGCCCTTATTCCATGTTACAAATGTTTTTTGTTAATAGATTGAATTAACAAAGATAAAAAGAATGTTTTAGGAGGATAGGATATCCGTAAAAAGTTAAAAATTCATGTATCCATGAAGTTAAAAAGTTAGTTATAAGAGATGAGATTAAAGAACAGAAGTCCAATGTTTCATGTTCTAGAGCAATTTTGGAGTGTAAGAGGGAAGCACCTCCATGGAACCACTCTTACAAAATAGGGAAAGACCATTACCAAAACTTTATGTACACACAAAAAACCTCTTTTAAGCACTAAACCAAGTATATGCAAAAAAATGTAGTAAAAAGCGAACCCTAAATACAATCCAAGGCTTCTCCAAACCATTCAGACATAAATGAACCAATATCTAAAATAGGGAGGAAGCCCAAGACTAAAATAAACACTCCAATAGTTAGACCACAAATTCTCTCAATAACATTTTGAACAAATGTTACGGTGTCAATAGATCATGTATTTTCTAATTAATTCTCTACATTCTTCGTAAATAAGGAGTGTTTACAATTCTAGTATTTATTATGTGTAAGATGAATAGTTCCAAAATTAACCAAAAAATCTACTAAAAACTTGTCATATAATAATTATGAAAGAAAAAAATATACTAAAAAATAGAAATTTAACATAAAAGATATATTAAATAACTTAATTGAACAGTCACTAATCATATATTATCAAGTTAACAACATTGATAATTAATATCCCCAACACATCTCCATGTCTAATTAATGTTGGGACATAATAGCTTAGGAACAAGTTTCTGTGGATTCCTCGGGCATCTTAATTGTTATTTTGATCTCATGTGGGCTTCTTGTCAATACGTAGTGCTAGATTTCAAGATATTAACATATCTTAGCATTAGAAATCAATGTCTTTGTATATTTTATGATTCATTCCATGTGCAAGTCTACAAATTTTATCACTAATATGAAATGACTTCTCTACCATGCTGTCACAGTTCTCACTCTTCATCCCATCATTCAAGGATTGGTCTACAAATTTTATCACTAATATGAAATGACTTCTCTACCACGCTGTCACAGTTCTCACTCTTCATCCCATCATTCTAGGATTGTGAAACATACAAGTGATGACACACGGCACTATCGTGATGTTTTGCACTCTAGAGTGCTTGACCTAAATGATGGTGACTAAAAATGAAGCCATTGATAATAATTAAACAAGGCATAAAACTACAAATTTATCAAAACAAGTCATTCTAAATATGATTTACAATTGTATAATTGTTGTGGACAACCTATTGTCATCAAAAAGTTGAATTTCATAATTTTTCCCAAGTCCTGCTCCATTATGTTGAAGAAGTCAAAATGATGAATTTTGATTTAAAAAAGTTAATTTTGAGTCACAAATATGATTTCCTAAATGGGTTGATTTTATTTACGGATACCTTGGTTCCTTCTCCATCATCAATTCCTGAAGTGCTCCCTTTCACTGATCTGGTCGATATAGTTCTGGTCAACATAGTTATTCCTGAAACCACTTCGGTTCCTGTCATGCTCTCTTTCACCAATCTGGCTAATAAAACTATTCCTTAAACCTCTTCGGTTCCTGACGTGATCTATTTCACCGATCCAACCTATGTAGTTTTTCCTAGAACCTCTTCAGTTTTGGGCGTGCCCTCTTTCACCGATCTGATCGACACAGCTATTATCAAAACCTATTTTGCTCATGACTTGCTTACTTTTGTTGATCCGACTGAGATACATATCCCCTAAATCATCTAACTTCTCTATTGGCCTTAAATCATGAATCCACCCATACACTTGTTCCTAGCACATATTTGCTTCCCTGTAGGCATTCAATCGGTGATTTGGCTTATGAAAGTGTTCTTAAAATACTGTTCTTATACAATACTCCCGATTTTACCAATCTAATGCATAACAATCTTATTCAGACTCTCCACTTAAGTTGGATTTATTTGAGTTGTTATTGAACAAGTTTAATAGTAGTTTAAATCTACATGCTAATGTCATGAGTAGTATTTGTTTGAAATATTGACTATATGTTGACATAAGATTCTTATTTTCACCTTCCCCTTTGTAACTTTTGAGTTTTTTTTCCATGGTTTTCACACAATAGTTTAGAATTATATGTTCATAAGACCACAATAGGTTTTAGAAAGAGTCTGTCAAGTTATCTAAATCTAGGTTTATTTAAGGTAATTGGGAACCAATTTTCCTTTATAGTTATTCCACCAACTTGGTTAATCAAAAAACTTATGGGTAAAACTTGCATCTTGAGTTACATCAATAACTTTAGTATGAGAGGGTGAAAACCCATCAAATAAGTTTAGTATATGTATACATATACATATACATATACATATACATATACATATATAGATACATATATTCTCTCTCTCTCTCTCTCTCTCTCTCTCTCTCTCTCTCTCTCTCTCTCTCTCTCTCTCTCTCTCTCTCTCACACACACACACACACACACACACACACGCACGCACGCACACACTCACACACGCACGTATGCACACACGTATGCATGCACACGCACGTGCACGCACACACACACATGCATGCACACACACACATGTGCGCGCGCACACACACACACGCACGCACACATGCACACACGCGCGCACACACGCGCGCACACACACACACACACACACACACACACACACACACACACACACACACACACACACACACACACACACACACACACACACACACACACACACACACACATATCCTTGATTCACCTCTCCTAAATCTCCTCAAACTAATCAAGGTTTCTATCCATAACTTTAATTTTTTGTTGAAGGTTTTCATCTTCATCAAAAATAAATCAAGAAAATCATGCTCAACCTCAAGATTTCAAGTGGTATAAATGATATAGCCCCACAAAGGAACCTTGACCTCTGGTTTTATATCCTTTTCCTTAAAATTAATTCCAAAATAAGGGGTGCTTCAAGTGAGAAAAGAATTCAAATATTAAAAGGGATAATTCCTTATAATTTTCACTTAAGTGTTAACTTGATCATGACAAAATGATCCCATTTTAAGTCAAAATTAGAAAATTTGGTAGGATCAAATACTTTTTGGAAACTTAGTTGTAGTTGTTGTTGTTGTTGTTGTTGTTGTTGTTGTTGTTGTTGTTGTTGTTGTTGTTGTTGTTGTTGTTGTTATTATTATTATTATTATTATTATTATTATTATTATTATTATTATTTAAGTATTAATAAATACTTTATATTTTAATAATTATATCATTCTAATCTAGTAAAATGGGACATTGCATTCTACCCTTCCCAAATGTGCTTGACATCAAACAAATGCAAGATTCATTCCTCATTCTTTGTATGCCTGTACAAATAAAAGGATTCCAAATCATCCTCAAGAATTATACTGAGTGGAAAAACTTCACCAACCTCTTCAAACTTTGCTAAAACAACATATTATTCATCCTTTACTTAGGATGAAACTAAACATAGTTGATGCCACTTATACTTGTCATGTGTCATTACCATTATAGTCTCTTTGGACATGTGCCAACCATGCACTCTTTGAGTCATAAGAGTATTTTTATCAACAATCATATGGGTTGTTCCTACACATGTAAGGTGCTATTAGCATGCTAGAGTGTTCACCTTCATGCTTTGAATTACTTGAACCCTTTCCCCAGCTTATTTATCTCAAAACTATCCCCTAGTTTATGCCCACTTATAGTTGTACTTGAATAACAAAAAAATGTTACAACACTCTCAAAATGTCACAATTATAGAATATTTGATCTCTTTTCCCATAATCAAGGGTATGACTCATGTAGGATCTAGAATATCTACTAGAATTAAGTGGATTAATTAAATAAAAATAGTGTAGGGGATGAAAATGTTTATGAAAATAACATGGAAGTGGCTAGTTTGTGACATGGTTGTCTTATTTTATAAACTTACATATAAAAAAAAATATGTCAATAAAATAAAGATCTCCCTACACCACTCCTTAAACTATTTCATCATGCCTCTTAGGTATGTTTGTCAACTCTCCTTCAATGCTTGCATTTTCCTCATGATTTCCATTCATGTTATAGACATCTAAAGGTGCATTCTTACTACCCCAAAAATTGATGTCACTGTACTGCTGCATTTTCTTGCACATAATAATAAACATTGAAGTGGTTGGAAAATCTTCCATAATAGCTACAAACAATCCCTTATTAATGTTAGGTTAAACATCCTTCCACCTTGTGACTAAAATCAATCTTGTGAGTGTCATAAAAAGTGTTAAAGGGATGGTTCTATTATAAAAAATAACAAAAATAATTAGACAACATATTTCATATAGTAAATATACATAGAATTTAGAAATGGAAATTATATAGGAGCTGGAAACAACCATATAGTGACTAAATATGCTTCCACAACATCAACAAACTGAATATTACTAAAGTGTATGGCTAGGACTACTTGTACAACTACATACAAAATGTTTAGTTGGTTGTAACTATAGATGAAAACAACTCTACAACCTCAAATAGTGAAGTATTTTTTATAAAAACACATCCTCCTTGACTTTTCCTTCACATCATGTGATTGAAAATACTTTTATGGATGCCATACAAGTGCAAGAAAACATTGGTATTATTTCTAGAAGTCTTTAAATGATTTATATAACAGATACCATACATGACACTCTTCAAAAAAATCATCTATGTGAATGATCTATGGGTGGAAACAAAGCTAAAGATTAAGAATAGGATTTTGGAATAATTTTTTACCAAATATAAATCCCTAGATTTATTTAGAAGAATACAAAATAATTATCCTATTTTAGAGGCATGTTTATAAGATTGTGTAACAAAGATGTGTTTAAATTTTTTGCCTTTAATGAATATGATAATAAGCCTAATATATAAAGATATTACAATACCTAAACATAATTATTAGAGGCATATAGCTAAATTAGGAATATAATATTGAAGGAGAAGGATAAAAAGTCAAACCGTTAAAAGAATTCCAAGGAAGGAATCAGAAAGCAAGAGAATTTTGATCTACAAGAAGTTAGTGAATAGAGCATGGAGATAGTTATCATACAAAAATAAAGTGGTAAAAATATTCCATTGTGAGAGGAATACAATTCTTCCATGATGACTAGAAAATGCAAAGGTAAAAAATTGATTATCTTCATGATTTTACCAAGGAAGGCGAAGGTATTGATATTATTACAACACATGACACCACTTATAAAAAGTTTTAAAATGCTTTCATGTCTATCATATAAGTGCAAGAAAAAAATGTTATTATTTCTAAAAGAATTTAAATGATTTGTATAGTAGATACCATACATAACACTCTTCACCAAACTCAGCTATGTGAGTGATCTAGGGGTGGACACAAAGCTAAAGATTAAGAATAATCTTTTGGAATGGTTTTCTATCATCTATAAATCCCTATATTTATTTATAATAATAGAAAATAATGATCCCATTTGAGAGGCATTGTTGTAAGAAATCTAATATATAAGATAAGTTCAAACTTTTTGCCTTTGATGAATATGATAAGAAATCTAATATATACACATGTTACAATACCTTCAAATGATTATTAGAGGTATACACATAAATTAGGAAAATAAGATTGAAGGAGAAAGATAAGAATTAAAAACCTTAAAAGAACTCCAAGGAAATAATCATAAAGCAAGAGAATTTAGATCTAAAAGAGGTTAGTGAATAGACCATGGAGACACTTATCATACAAAAGGAAAGTGGTAAAAATGTTCCAACGTAAGAGGAAGATAATTATTCCCTTAAAATGAGAAAAACTAAAGGTAAAAAAATTAATTATCTTCATGATTTTACCAAGGAATGTGAAGATATTGATCTTATTACAACATATGACACCCATATAAAATCTCTTAAATATGACTAAGCATTGTAATCTTGTAATGAAAAGAAATCCATATTAGATTATAAAATTAAAATGCATCTTCCATTTATTTGTGTACACTTTAAAATAATAAAATACATAAAGTTAAAAATACAGACAACCCCATTACAATTTTACATTTAGAATATCAGAGGATATACAAAACATTACCTGATGTTGATTGAATAATATGCTAAAAATGTCATATATGAATTCACAATTATTTTTAAATGTCTATTATCCTTACTCATACTTCATCCTTTTCATATTATCATTCATTATTTCCTAAAAATTCCACTACCAAACCTCATCTCGATCATTTCTCCTTTTTTTTAAATGGCTTTCTACACATATCAATATTTTGTATTAAAAATTAGGTCATGTTAGATGTTATGGAAATCATAATGGGTTGAATTATTTAAATCATATCTTATCAACATTTCTTATATTTGTGATTTGTGAACAACTCTTACATAATGTTTTTAAGTATTTTGCCTTCCTCAAATATGCTCTCACCTATAACACAATCCTACACACTTATCTATGTTGACCTTACTCTCTCCCCCACACATCGTTATTGTGTTTTATTTCAAACCTATATGCCTACATCACACCAAATCATAGACTTACACACTCTTTTGTGTACTAATAGCTCACAGTCTCCTATTCGTCATTGGTAATTATTAGTAAATTCATGCACCTACACTCGACTCACCACTAACACATCCATGTATTAAACTTCTCTAATAGTGTAGCTTTACAAGTGGTGAATACCATGATTTAATTCATTAGATATGTAACAAGATTTTTTGTTACAATGCACCTAGAATCTCAACCATCACCTAATAAGGAAAATGATATGATTCATAATTTTCTTCTTTGTAACAAAAATAGTTGTAACTACTTCTTGTATTTATTTTATAAATATGTAACATATGAATGTAACTAAAGGATGATTCTGTAACATAGTCATAATGATGGATAGAATTCCCTAAATATCTAATCTATCATACATGCATTATGCCTCATTTTAAGATTCCCTATTTGTTCATTAAATAAGAGTTGCATTTATAAAAGTATAATACTTACACTTTAATTGAATGTGTGTTATTTAGTAGTTTGTTTGTATTCTTGTTTTCTTTGTAAGATCTGTCACCTCCCTTATAAATGAACTTTGGATGGGATTTTATAGGGAATAATTGGTCATGGGTTCGATGTGTTTGTGCTAGGCTATGATAATGAAGGATTAGAATCAGATGAAAAAAAAACATTGGGGCTTAAAGTGAAAAGGGATGGGAGCATAAAAATGGGACACCCTAGGGTCCAACACTATAGTCCATGTATGGTCATCCTATCCTACTGGCTCTAGACCTAGGGTGATAGGATTTTCCTGAGAAATAGAGTTTGGCTAAGCTAGAATTAGGGTTCAGAAGGTTTTACATAACTAAAAGTGAGTAAAAAGGTGTCCATAAGGGTCATAAGAGCATGCAAAAGGGAGTTATGGATAGGGTGTCACAATCCACACTCAAACTACCAATTTTGACATTTTATATGACTATAACTACCTTATCTCCACAACATGGATAATTATTATTATGACTTAGTTATACAAACCTTCCTCCCCTAACTAATCCTTCTTTAACACGTGGTCATTTAGAAGAAAATTAATCTAATTATAATTCTATCTTACCAATCTACTTCTGATCTCTTTTATTCCAATATTTCCTTTCACAAACTTCGCATACACATGGTTTAAAATTGAGATAAAATAATGGTTCATATGTAATCCTAAGTGTTTAGTCAGTCATATATTTAGATAATTATCTTCCTTTAGCCAAATTCTAAAGTTCTTTCATGTGTATCACTTTTATTCCTCATGTTGGTTGTTTCAAATTTGTATGGAGGAAGAACCTAAAAATTCATAAAAATTTAAAATCTCAATAATTTAAACAAAATAAAAAGATATAAAAGGCAACATACACATTTCAAAAGTCAAATCACACTAGAATATATGATTTGTAGCACATCTTGTTATTTTAATCTAAGATCAAACTCTAAAATTTGCCTCATGATAGAGTCAAGGTCCATTGGGGTGTGGTAGGATACTACATTAGAATAGTAGAATAAAAAATATTTTACTGATACTTACTTTTTCACATAATTATCCAATCTTCATAGTAGACCAACATCTTTATAAGACATTCTGAGGAACAAAAACCATGTTGTGGGAAGGTAGTCTATTTTACTCTTCTCATTCATATAACCAACATGATTCAATATTAGTGTCTCACTTATTTTCCTATACAACTTTGTGCTTATTTTGAATAGGTATCATTTGTATTTTGATGGTTACTAGCCATTTAATATCTTTTCTATGTACTTAGTGTGCCCCATGTTTCCTAAGGTCTTCTCATAGATGCCTACATTTTAATTTTTACATTCCCTTTTTCATTTACAACATTTCTAATACTCCCCTTTATTGGAAACAATATTACTAAGAGGGGGGAGTGGGGTTGAATTAGTCTTAAAATAAACTCATTTGATTCCACTTAATCATACATGAACCATTTAACAAGCATGTACATCTTAGTAAGTATAAACATCAAATCATAAGATCATGAACACATCATATACATGGGAAAACCTCAAGTGGAATAAAAATCAATGATGAATAAAATGGACTAAATTCCTATTATACAAACATAAATCTTTAGTGAAACGCCAACTCCATATAGAGAACTAAACCCAACTAGCTCAACACCAACTTAACTAGGCTTTAGAAAGCACCCACTTGCAAAGAGGCATCAACCCCTAGATGAATCAACTCTAACTCATCCACATAAAACACTTGATCAATTTTATTATTATTTTTTTCTCACACAATATATGATGATTTTATTCTTCAACTCTTTGCTCACTACTATCCCTCTCAAACTGACTTCTAGCCCTCTTTGCTCAACTAGCCCTCTTAATGGCTTGATTAGGTCTTCTGACCTTGATACTCATATGAATAAACTCTATTATATATTCATAAAACTTATATGATGGTATTCATGACCTATTTCTTCTCTCCAATTATCTATAGCATTCTCTTATCCTCTTCTTCTCTCCCTCTCTAAGCATACAAAAATAAGCCTAAATTACCTTACTTTTATACAATTCACTTGATCATATCCTTCTACACAAACCATACATTAAAATCACTTATGTCATACATGAATATGTCTTATAATATAAAAATAACATGTATTAATCATGAATAAATCAATACATTAGGTTTTCTAGAGCTCAATTAGCCTTACTCCTCTTTTAGGCTTTCAGGAGACCTAATAGATCTTCTTAACAACACATTACCCTTTGATATTTCTTGAAGCATATCCAAAAAATCACATGATAATAACACATTATATTCAACTCTAATATACCTTATAAAAAATAATTTTAGGTGTATACCACCTTCTATTTCTAACCACCACTTGAACCCTTACTCAAATCACTGTTCATAAGAGTCATATGAATACATAGAACATTTATCTTGAACAAATGAGTTGTATTTTCAATTTTTCCAAACAAACATGGAAAAATATTAAATTTTCAAAAATATCATGACCTTATGTTCATCACACACTTCATCTAATGCTTCAACTCAGTGTATATAAGATCAAACTTTTCTCTGTAAGATGCTCACTTAGAAATGCCAACTGAGTCCAAAACACAGTCAAGGAAACATGAACATATGAAACATGATTGAACATACCCATGATATTTAAATTCATTAAAAATAAATTACAACTTCTAAATATAAAAATCTATCAAATAGATCATAAGTACTGATGAAAATTATTGGTCTTGCAAACCATTGTGTTGATCTTCTCATTCATAGAATCTACTCAGTCAAACAAAAAATTTTGGATTCAATCTTCCAACCTATTATAATATATTTCAAAATTGAATCATCTAAAATATAATCATCATGCACCTAAATTCATCACACTTACATGAAAACACATCAAGAATCATGTTTTCATATCTGTCTGATTTTCTTACTATGTGTACCACTTGGTCTATGAGTGACTAGCCAAACTTGCTCACCAAATTTGCACACCTATGATATGGAACCTATCTGGAAACCTTCATGGACAACATCTAAAATTCTAATACTCTGACCTTCATCTATTTAACAATTTTGACTTGATCAACTTTTCCTACTACAACAAATCTTTGAAAAATAAGCACTTATCTATAGGGCCTGCTCACTCCCTTAATAAATAAATCACACCTAGAGAAGATTTGGAGTATTGAATTTAACCTCCAATATCTTATTTAACAATATCAAATTATTCTAATCTCTTTGTTACAATATCTTCAATATCGAATCAATGTTAGGGTTCTTTGAGGGTTTAGACCGTCTTCATTTTTTAACAATTATTCATAAAACTTAGCTCCTCTTTTTCGAAACCAATACTTGGAACTTTGAGATAAAACCTATTCTCATAAACCATGAATATAATATATCCTCATAAATATTATACATATGCCAATGATCACTTAGAAAACCTTGTTGGGTAGACAACTCTTCATTTTACATACTCAAGAAATCTTGAAACACTTTTCAAAACTTTTTCTTGTAAACCATGACCTAAAAATTTATATACATAATTAAAGCAGCTTGACTCACTTATGTCAATATTCATCTACTCACCCATGTCATGTATACTGATCCTAATACTTCATGTAGCCACCATCTCTTTTTTATTTTCTAGGTCTTAACTTGCAAGTCTCATTAGGCCTTGAATCTAACCATCTAGCCACCATATAGACTTCACCTTGTAAATATCCTATGTTTCAATGCCTATTATGTATTATCAAATAACCTCATACACTCATTCTTATTTATATCTTAAATAGAGCATCTTTGGAACTTCTTATAGATTTTCAGAGCTCAACTAAGATCTTCATAGCATATTTAGAGATGAATACACAAAATTTTAGATTTGACCTTCTAATCATTTGCAAGGTCCTCAACACCTCATGTAGAACATCAAATGACCTCTCTCAAAATCAAACACTATCAAGTATTCTTTGGAACATTCTAATATTTGTATCTCATTTGCATCATCTTCTAAACTACTTACACATATCTTAGGAGTATACAATTTATTCTTTGGAGCTAACTCATTCCATCATGCTACCTGCACATATCATCTAACAAGGTCTAAACAAAGCATTATAAAATGATTGACACTTGACATACTAACATGTACTCACTCATGCTAATTCTCAATGATATCACTCAAGTTAACATTATAACATTCTTCAAATAGTACTCTCACATTACTATTCTTCATACATCAATAACACTCATTATGCTTGGAAACAAAACTCATCATACACATACGTCAAAGCTTACTTGACCATGCACCTTCAAAAAAACATTTAATATAATTATATTAGATTGACATCAATGATATTAAAATGACATCAATTATAACACTTATTACAAAAATTCAAGAGTCAATGACAATGCTCAGAAATCTCCTCCTTAATCAATGACAATGTCCAACACCCTTGAGGAATATTATTTTGTTAACTAATATGAATAGGCCTTCCTAAAAAATTATCACATTAAAAACATCATTTTAAAATCATTCCCATATTTTTTTCCACCTCATTTATGTTACCTTTATGAGTTGTAGTGTAAGACCATGGATAAGACTAGGCCATCCTCACAAAATATTTCAATACCCAAGTCACAATGAAATTACATGTGTCAAATTTGAGATAAGTAATGATTTATTATGATTCCATGTTATTGACATAATTCCCATATTAATATAGTATGTTTCCTTTTTACTTAATTAATATTTGACTTTTATCTTCTTATTTTTTTTATCACATGTATGCTTACAACTATTTTCTTAAATTTTTCATACTTCATAGCTTGAAATAGTGTGATCAATTTAATTTCATTGTTTTTTCAATTTTGTTTCTCTTTTGTATTTGTCAATGTAATTTAGTATGACGTATTGACTTAATTATTCTTTTTATACCATTTTGTCTTCATATGCCTTCCATTTTATTACATTATTTTCATACTTTCCAATGTGATACACTATGATTTTACTTGTTTTTAACTTGGTGCAAAACTTTTACATGGTTTAACAAAATTTGTTACCCTTTTTACCATCTTTGGTTTATTATATTTAGTCATCTTTTATTATTACATATTTCCCATTTTGATATAGTGTGTAGTAAATTATTTTTGATTACTTATACTTTTTCATGTCATTTTTGCCTTTTTATTTTTAACCATACATGTGTATCACGTAATACTAGAAAAGAAAACACTCAACACATATTTACCGTAGAATATACAATACAAATTAAATACAAGTGCTAGAAATAAATATATCTATTGATCAACATCTACAACCAAATACAATGCATGAGATCAAATCCAAATAAACACACACACACACACACACACACACACACACACACACACACACACACACACACACACACACACACACACACACACACACACACACACACACACACACACACACACACACACTACAAAGTCCAAATTACAATTTTTTCATCTCTAGGGCTAGGATCTATCCTACGTATCCTATGGCCTAACCACAATACACATAAAAGCCTCAAAATATCCCCTCTGAAGGGTATGTCATAATGAAGTAGTTTAGGATCTCAAACCTGTGACCTATCCATATAAATTGGTCACCTAGGCCTACACCTATTCAAGCTAAATAGTGGTAGTCATGTGTGACACTCTCTCAAGTGCCAAGGCCTTCTAGGCCTATGCCTCTCCCTCTCCCACCCTTAATAATAATTTTAGACCATCCACACATGCTTGTAGCTTCCTTATGGCCTCCCCCGCTAGTATAAACCAACCAACCTATGCTAGGGTAGATGATACCATAGGAACATCTAGAGTGGTGGGGTCAGATGGTCCCAATACCTCATCTAAAAGTTTATGATGTGTGGCCACAATCAAGGTTCCCTTTGTAACCTCCTCCACTACTAAATCTACAAAAAAAAATTATAGATAGACAAATATCTCAAAATTTGTTTACCATAAATCAAATGTAACTAATATCCAATATCAAATCTTAAATCTAAATTACAACATTTCTTACTAGTGTTAGTGTCACCAACCATCGTATCTCTATCTATTCACCCACCAAACATAATATCTCCATCTGATCACCTACCAAGCACCTCCTTTATAGGTTGACTATGAACTAGTGAAAAGATAAGAGTCACCACTTTATCACATTGTGATCCTTTCCTTAGAGGTTCCTCTATGGACTAACTATGTCCTAAGTAGCTGTTGGGTCCTCTTATGCTGCATCCCTCACCTGTACCTTTTCTCACTAATGGTGTCTCCATTTATGATGAGGCCATGGTGGTCACTACTACTATTACAACCACTATGGTGTTTATTGTGTGCATGTGTCCATAATCATGGTGTCTCCCACTACTAGCCCTACTACTACCTATTGTCATGTTCAACCAATCTATAGTCTAGCACATTATGATTTGGTCATTGGTATCTCTACTATTACTCCTCCCCTACCATTCACCTCTCTAATGTGTCATTCCTAATAAGTATGCACTACTAGAGGGGCCATCAGGTGTGGAGGATTGAATTATCTTGGAAAGCATGCCACTAGATGTGGCTCTATCAATGAATTGTTGTGTTATATGATTCACACCCATGCCAAACCCATAGCAATAGTTTCCCGAATAGGCCCTATAGTAGTAATGTGCATATATGTATATCATGAAATATCTCCTCTTATGATAGTTTATAGAGTTATAATAGTGGGAATAACCTAAGCTACATGATTTTATCTCCAATGCATGACCTATGGCTACCTATCATTGACCACATGTGAAAACCCAACTCAATGATACATGTGGAACCTCTCATATATTTAGGCACTCAAAAAAACAACATGACTCATGGTCTTATACCCTCTCGATAGTATCCCATTAATATCATACATGCACTGGATCCATATGACAATCTCAAAATCATAAAGTGTTTCCTAGTCTAGTATTGAGTGACACAAGGATATCATATAGAGAAATACCTTAATCTACGATTTGTGACATAGTACTCATGTTTTCAGAAGTCCTATCATTACCTTTTAAATGTCTAGAATGGTCACAGTATAGATGTTAAATAAGCTCACACTTAATCTATGGTATATCCTATCTGAGCATGTTTTCCACTAAGCTAGTGCTCATCTTTCCTCTAGATCCTCTAGTGTGTGAGTGATAAACAATGTCCCTCATATAGGTAGTCTGAGCAATGTGTCAACATCCTCAAATGCAATACCCACTTTATTGGTTTCCCCATCTGGCACCCATGGAATTTTTTTATCTAACCATTCCCATACTTTAAGGAACATGACATCAAGATCAACACTCAATGGGATTCACCTCATCTCCATAATGCCTTCAAATCCCACTACAACTAGTTAGGATTTATCCACATCACTCAACCAATCCAACAAATCTAGTAGCCAAGATGCATATATCAAGCAACAATATCTCTAGCATCTTTACAAATTATCAAACAATAAAGGATGTATTAGATCTCCTTGTTATTAATAATCAAAATAAATTCTCAAAAATTCACTTAAATCAATTGGTTTAATTTAGTTTCCTATGTTTTTAGATTTTTTTATAGAATCAACCTATTTACTAATAAATTGAACTTTATCATTTTAAACTAGATTGGACCATTCGCTAGTAAATTAGCCATGATTTAGATTTAGCATACTAAATCAGCCCTATAGTACATAGTTGGCTCTATTTAGTAGACTAAATCAGCCCTCTTCCAAAAACTGAATTGGTTCTTTGATATGTTTAGGACCTTATCATCTGTACCAACTAAGTCACCCCACTGCTATACAGTCCACCACCCCTTAGAGTACTAAATCATCCCATTGCTACATAGCTCACTCTTTGCATTTTGCTTGACTTATAGATCAAGTCGACCAAGTTGACATTATTATTCCATAGTGGTGATTTTTTGACCATTTACCATAAATGACTTAAGCATTTATTGGTTTGAATTCTTCCTACCTAGTATCCCATTCTACCCTTAGTCTACCTAAAAATTTCCAAGGGTCAATTTTGGTGCCTTGATTTTGCCTACCAATCAATTTTTATATCTACTTCAATTTCAAATTGAAATATTTAAAAGTTTTAAATTCAAAATTCCTTACCTATGTTGCACTTGTTGTGGCTATTATGCATCCTCAACATGATAGCTCTCTAATTTCACACTAGGTCACTCAAAGATCTATTTTCTCAAAATAATAAAAATAAACAATGAATTATTATTTTACCCTATTTATATTTACTATTTAAAATTATTTACCTTTGAAATATTTACCACTATATTTGGTCTTATGACCATATATTTATTTCTACTAGATATTTTTACAAATAGTAAAATATTATAAAATCTTAACATTGTAGATAATATTCTCACATGTTACATGTATATTTTGAAAAAAATTGATTTTTTAGTCTTTTCACTAATTTTTAGAGGTTCACCTAATATTCCGTTCATTGGACACATTCACATTTACTGTATCCCATTATTTATCTACATCACTAAGGTAAGTAAAGGTATGTGTTTTTTAATTATTTCCTTTCACTTATATTATTTTCTCCTTACTACAATTTATTTAGCTTCAATGTTGTGTGTTACTACATTCTTTTCTCAAAGTTTGATCTCAAGTTGCACCTATATGACACATGATGAACTTTGATTGGGTCATATGTATACCCATAATAGTTTTCAACTTTTATCAATTACTAATGCTTTCTCTCTTGTAGAAACCTGATGACTCTTAATCCCTCTAAGTGCATGCCTTAAAGGGTGCACCAGGAAAGAACATGAAAAAAATTGTGTTTGGAGGTAGAAGACTTGATGGAAAATGGCTCGTAGTGGAAGATTTTGTAGATGAGGTTGTAAAGTAAAATTTAATGTATGAGATTTGTCTCTAATCTTACATATATCAGAATACTCTAGAGATAAACACTAGACAAGTGTAGCCATGTTTACTACTATTGGAAATGTTCACTGGGTTGAAGTGGGTTTTTTACTAGTAGCTACAGTTTTATTGACAATGAACACTATAAAAATAAAAAGATGGAGTGACTGAGGCTTCTTAAGTTTCTGAAAGATCTATCAAAAGTAATCATGCAACTTCAACCTCTTCTTCTTTTAAATCAGTAGATTCAAGCCAAGATGAAGGAATGTATACAATTAACCATGTATGGGGCCATCTTATGTTGTTCCCAAAATAAAAGTGGAAAGCTTGGGAGGTACACAGTGGATTCAACTTTTCTAAACTCTTTCCTTGACAATTGATTGTTTGTTGTAAATTGCTCTTTCAAGGAGGCAACAAGTGAGAAGAACTTAGGTTGCTTTTAACAGCTAGAGAAACAAATGTCTCAGAAGTAATAGAAGACCAAATATTTGAGTTGATTCAATGAAAACCAAATAGAAACATTTGGAAATCCAAAGGAAAATGTATTTCAAAGGTGAAAGGTGAAATATAATTTTAGAATGTATTCTCAAGCTTGTCATTCAAAATTCCCATTGGGAATACAATGGCATTAGTAGGTATTAGTGGATATGGCAAAAGCACAATCATCTCCCTCATTCAATGTTTTTATGATTCAACATAAAATACTATTACAAAGATGTCTATATCTATGTAACTTATAAAGACAAAAATAAATAAAACACAAATTAATAAATATTTTAATTTATCATAAAAATAAATAAATATATTACTTATCTTTTGTTTAAAATAACTAGTTTGAAATTACAATTTATTAATATAAATAATATGGATTCAGAAAGTAAATAAGCTCACCTTAGTTGCCATACATCATGGTCAGGATTATGTTTTACAAAAAATTAAAGTATCCTATTATAATGTGAACTGCTTCCACTTGTAATCTTTGGTAATTCAGTTTTCCTATAATTTGTCGATCTTGGATCAACTTACCAGTAACTTTCAACGTGTGTTTCAATAAGTGAATAAGATTTTTATTTCTTGTTGGAAACTATAAATCTTTTTATGTCATGTTCTTTTTGATGGTGAAGATATCATAGATTTGAATTTAAGATGGTACTGGAAGCAAATTAGATGGCCAAGACAGGAGCCAAATGTAGAATTTTTAAATAAAATATAATCATAGCCAAATATATGCAATATTCATAATACAGAAGAGATAAGAGTTGCAAAAATTAAAAATACTTCTTCTTAAAAAATTGGAATCATTATCCTCCTTGTTCTTGTCATGTGGAAGCTTTGTAAGCTCCCAAGTGTCATTCTTGTGAATAGAATCCATCTCTTCTTCCATTGCTTGCATCCAAACCTCATTAGTGTATGCATCTTCATAACACGATGGTTCAAAATCAACCTTGGTAAGTAAAGCAAAATTCAATGTCTCACCTCTTGGATTTTCTTCATGTTCTTGATTTGAACTCCTTTGATAAATGTCACTCAATCTTCTTAGCTTCCTTCTAGAACTAGGACTTGAATCTGGACTTACACTTGGAATTGAACAACTAGATGAGGGGTTACTTGGTGGATTTATAGCACTTGGAATAGAAATATTAGTGGGTTTCCCATGATCAATATCATCCATAATAAATTCATTTAAAACATATTTTGACTTCTCCATATGGCCTTTTCGATGACCATAAACTCCCCCTTCATCAAAAATCACATCTCTTGACACAATAAGCTTATTAGTGAGAGGATTATATAACCTATAAGCCTTACTTTGCTCACTATATCCAACAAAAATACATGACTCACTTTTGGGATCTAAATTTTGCCTATTTTAATCAAGAACGTGAACATAGTCTAAGCAACCACAAACATTGAAATAATTAACTTTTGGCTTTTCCTCATACCAAGCTTCATATGGAGTCATCCTATCAAGTGCACTAGTGAGACTCCAATTGAGAATATATACTGTTGTAGTAACTGCATCTCCCCAAAAATAATTACTTAATCCCTTTGTTTGTATCATGCTTCGTGCCATCTCCACCACTTTACGATTCTTCCTTTCAAGTACACCATTTTGTTGAGGTGTGAATACAGTGGTGAGTTCTCTTCTAATGCCATGCATATCACAATAACCTTGAAAGGCTTTTGAAAAAAATTATCCTCCATGATTAGTTTTTAAGCATTTGATTTTGCACCCTTTGTCATTTTCTACAAGGGATCTAAACCTCTTGAATGTCTCAAGAGCTTCACCTTTGGTATTCAAAAAATAAACTCAACACTGTCATGAGTAATCATCAAGAAAAGTAATGAAATATGATGACTTGCCCAAACTCTTTGTCTGCATAGGACCACAAATGTTTTAATGAACTAACTGGAGTGGATAATGGGCCCTCCATGCATTGCCTTTTGGAAATTTCTCTCTTCCATGTTTTCCTTTAGCACATCCTTCAAAAAATTCCTTTTGCTCTTCAACCTTAGGCAAACCAGAAACTATTGCTTTTGATGTTAGAATCTTCAAACTATGAAAATTTAAATGCCCATACCTGAGATTCCACAACCAACTTGTATCCTCATGCCATATTGACAAGGTTCTTGTTATGTTAATCAAACTTCAATGGAAACATCTTATTCTTTGTCATAGGCACAACTATTACCACCCTATTTCCTTGATTCTTATAATAAATTATACATTGTTGATTTTCATATACAACTTTATAATTCTTCTCACATAATTGTCTAGCACTTAAAAAATTATGCTTTAAATTTGGATTGTAATAAATGTCTTTAACACTATTCATACCTTCTTTTGTATGGACTTTCATAGCTCTTTTTGCAGCAACCTCCAATGATTTGTCATCACCAAGTTTGATCTTGGATTTAAAAATTTCGTCCATTATAGAAAAAAGTTTTTCATTCCATGATATGTGGTTAGAACATCCCGAATCTAAATACCAAACATCTTTAGAAATATTTTCAGCTTTGTCATAAGATAAAAATAAATTATCTGGAGGATTCTCATCACCTTCTTGAGCATAATGAATGCTTTGACCATTATTACCTTCTTTTAATATACACTCATAATTAAAGTGGCCATATTTGTTACAATGATAACACTGGATATTTATTTTATCAAATTGGTCTCTACCTCTTCCTCTGAAACCAGCTCTTCCTTGGAAACAACCTCTGCCTCTATTTCCTCTCGAGTAATTCTGATTTTGACCTCTACCTTGGCTTTGATTACTTTTGATGCTACTATTGGCATCTTCATTCTTTGTGATTTATAATTTGGAGGAAAAAGATTTCTCATCACTTTCTCCAAATGAAACTCTCAATCTTTCTTCATGAGACATCACAGATCCAACTAGATGATCAAATTGATGGGTAGACAAATTCTTGCTTTCTTCTATGATTATGGCAACATGGTTCCACCTTGGTGTAAGAGTCCTCAACACCTTTTTGATCACAACCTCATTGTTCACAATTTCACCAAGTGTACCCATCTTATTGACCACAACTTTTACTCTGACACAATAGGTACTCACACTTTCAGCTTCTTGCATCTTTAAATTCTTGAATTCTCTATTCAATGTCTGTAACTTGACAACTTTGACTTGATCACTACCTTGGTAAGCTTTGTTTTAGAGTCTTCCAAACATCCTCTACTATCTTTGCTCCTGCAATTCGCGGAAATAGGCTCTTATCTAGAGCTATTTGAATATGAAATAAGGCTTGAGCATTCTTCTTCTTAGCCTCTTCTTAGCTATTTTATCATTTGTTGTGAGGGCATTCAAATTAGCTAGCTCTGCATAACCTGATTCAATAATCTCCCACAAATATTTTCCTATCAAAAAAGTCATCATTTTCATACACCAATAATCATACTCATTTCCATCAAATTCTAGAATGGGCAAGGAGTTAGAATTTGACATGATAAATTTTTTGGCAAAATTCCAACTACTAAATCTTTAACGCAAAAGAAAAATACCTGTTCTAATACCAAACGTTAATTATTTCAAAGTTTTTGGTTGCTTAGCCTATGTTCATGTCCCTGATCAAAAGAGGCAAAAGTTAGATCCCAAAAGTGAGTAATGTATTTTTGTTGGATATAGTCAGGAATGTAAGGCTTACAGGTTATATAATCCTCTCACTAATAAGCTTATTGTGTCAAGAGATGTGATTTTTGATGAAGGGGGAGTTTATGGTCATCAAAAAGGCCATATGGAGAAGTCAAAATCTGTTTTAAATGAAGTTATTATGGATGATATTGATCATGGGCAGCCCACTAATATTTATATTCCAAGTGCTATAAATCCACCAAGTAACCCCTCATCTAGTTGTTCAATTCCAAGTGTAAGTCCAAATTCAAGTCCTAGTTCTACAAGGAAAGTAAGAAGATTTAGTGACATTTATCAAAGGAGTTCAAATCAAGCACATGAAGAAAGTCCAAGAGCCTATACTATTTTTATGCAGCATTAAGGAAAACATTTTCTACGGAAATCCTAATGCTTCCATGATTGAGGTTGAAGCTGCTCATGCTAACGATTTCACAAAATCCTTTCCAGATGCATATAACACAGGGAAGTCAAAAAACCACAATCACAAAGCTCACAAAGCGCGCGCACGTGTGCACACACATATACTTATCTATTTTTTTTCATAAGATTTAACACCCAAAACCCAATATTATTTTAGGTAGGTGAAAGTGGAACCCTGTTATCTCGAGGTCAAAAACAAAGGATTGTAATAGCCAGAGATATCCTAAACAGACTAAGTATTTTCCTACTTGACGAAGCTATGAGTGCACTTAATCTAGACTTACAGAGAAATGTTCAATCTTCTCTTAAATCTATCACGGGTGAACATACCTCAATTGTAATTGCTCATCATCTATCAACAGTGAGGAAATATGATTGCATTACGATTTTCTGCAATGGACGCATTACTGAGATGGGCAATCATGAAGAACTAATTACAAATGGTATAACAGGAGTTTATTGAAGAGCTTTTAGGCCTAGAGACCAAATCAGAACAGAACAATGACACTATATAAAGTTTGATAAAACTACTATCGTTAGGATTTAAATAGTTATCTTAAATAAGAACAACAACCTAATCCTTTGGTGTTTACATTGTTTAGATATGAGAATAATTACTTAACCAAAAATTTGTATTAAAACCTATACGAAGATGTGCAAGATCACTCTTCTAACTCGATCTTGCGTGAATTATCAGAGAACAAATAAGCACTATCAATTTACTGCATTGAAAAAAGTGAATCAGAAAACATGGGAGGGGGATTGGCATACAAGTGGAAAACATGATTAAATATAATAACCAATTGAAAAATACTTGAAGACATTCTGCGAAATGACCAAACATATAACAGAAATAATAAGAAACGACTTATGTTCTACTATTACTCTCATTTTCCAAACGCCGAAAGTTAGGAGACAGTCCAAACTATTTAGTGGCTTAGGATACTGGGTAGAAGTATTGAAATAAGAAATTTGAAGGTGCTTTGCACACTAATTCGCCAAATACCTTCAGAACACTAGATTGAAAACTCAAAAAAGATTTGAATCATCATGACAATATATGTAAAAGTTGGTAGAAAAAAAGAAAAAGAAAATAAAATAAAATAGGATTTTAATAACAACCATGCAGCCTTTAAAAGATTATAATCAATGAATCAACTAACCTTGTCCAGTAAGCGAGTACTTGTTTGGGAAGGGGTTATTTCACATCAAACTTCTCACAAGAAGCTATAAGATACTTAATTCCCTCATCCGATGACAGGTCTTTGGGAAAATTGAGAGCTGCAGCCTCCTCTAACCCATAAAACATATCTATTCTCATGAAATAAACAAGATTAAATAAACTGTTCACCCTAGTTTCTAAAAATATCAAATCATTGTGAGTAAATAACCAAATTCTATCAAAAATAATCCAACAAAACAATCCAGTGAAAAATAATGCGCACACAAAAATCACCTGAAAGGAGGTTTAAAATCAATTTCTATTGGATCCTTGTCCACTACATTAGCATGGTATTTGATTTTTTAACCACCAGTTAATTCCATAACCATTCCTGACCCATGCAAACAAAATTTCCAAAAACAAATAATATAGAGACTTGACTTCACATGAAACTAGAAATTGACTAGTGCCTACTCAATCATGTTCACTTCATTTTATATATGAAAAAAATAATATCAAATATCAATAATATCAATGGTACCGAGCTTTAGTAAAAAAAATTGTTGTCCTAACCAGAGAACATTTGCTCTGTGAGTCCCATCAAGTCCTCGTAGTCAGCATAAGCCATGTGAAATTCACAGCTAGTAAGCTCTGGGTTATGAGTCAAATCTATGCTCTCATTACGGAATTGTTTTCCAATTTCATATACTCGATCAAGTCTACCCACAATTAGTTGTTTCAGTTAAAGCTCTAGCGCAAAACGCATGTATAATTCCATATTAAGTTCATTATGATGAGTAACAAATGGCCTTGTAGTAGCTCCACCAGCTATCATATTCATCATTGGCGTCTCAACCTGTTAACAAAAAAATTCAAGTTACATAATATTATAATACACAACGGTTGAAAAAAACAGCATATGCCTTTACCCTAAAAATAGGCAAATTTTCAAGATTTCTAGAAATAAAATCAAAAAGGTGTCTACCTCAAGAAAATTTAGCTTTTCCAGGAACTACTGCACATAAGATATTATCTTTGATTTTGTTATGAATATATTTCTAACCTCTGAATTAACCATCAAATTTAGATAGCGTTGTTGATATCTTGTTTCGTGTCACTCAAAATTGTAAGATATTCAAGCTACGAGTCATTCATCAAACCATTTCAACTCTAAGGAATTGTGGGACTTCTTTGTAGTTCTCTTTAAGCAGATCAATCCAAGCGTAATATATTATGTATTGGTTCTTAGGGATTATTAATAAGATATTTCCAAAAAAATAAAAATATTAGTCATTTGCCATTCAGCTAAACAAGTATATAAATATAAACAGTAAAGAAGGTTTATTTCTTGCCTACTTATGAAACAACGCATCAAAGATATCAGAGAACCAATTTAAAGCAGCGAAGTTATGACACACAAGTTAAAACAAATGTTTTGATCAATGCAGGCATTTAAGCTCATTCACATATAACGACAAATAACATACCTTGCCTTTTAGGACATATTTTTCAGGATTCCTAGGCTGACGAGGAGCCCATAAACCAGTAATCTTAATTTCCTCATTTTCTCGCGAGTGGGGTCGAAACATAAGAGATAGAGGAAAAACGATTATAGATTTATTATATACAAAAAAAAATATGAATGTTTGAATGCAATGAAAATCTTGGCATAATAATCTTTAACCTTATCCTGATCACTATCATCCTTAAGCTTCTCCTGAGCTCTTTGTCGTGGCATCATGAGTAAATATGGTGAACGAACCATGAAAGTTGTAAGAAATATACTAAGATCACCCATTTTACTTTTCCCTATTGCACAACAAATCCACAATTTAGTATGCCAAGAATATTATTAGTAAAATCACATTAAGACAATTCATATGGTATTATATTAGGAAAACTAGGAAAAGAAATAGTAAATGCTAGTGCGGAATAGTTCGCAGCAGTATCCTACCTTGTGTGGGTGTTTTAAGCAATGTACATTTCACAATCAATTCACATTTGAAAAACAAATTACAAGCTCACTAATATTAATGTGCTCTTTAAACCATTTACCTTTCAAATCTACATGCAAACATACCTTCCATGCCTGCAAGGAAATTCTCAGCAAAGATGTACATTTTATTCAACCTCTTTCCGGATAGTTGTTACCACTTTTCTACTACTTCCTTCTGAGAAAGAATATTCAGAGGAGGTTTGATATACAGATTCTTGTTCATAGTGTGAGGATCATCAATTGTTATGATTGTGTATATTCCACTATCATCTTCATCTATCCAAACAGCTGCCAAAACAATCCATATACACACCCAAAATATATATTAAAAAAAAATTTGAATTAGTCTTTATGGAAAAAAATTGTAGTGAGGTGGAAAATACAGCATCTAAAGACCTTTGGCATTTCCATCTCCATACAGGAGCACTTTGTCTGAAGGCGGCACGACACGGCCAAGCTGAGCTAAACCACCAAGTAGCTGGCAAACACGTTAGAAGAGATGTAAGTGCGAGGAATGGCTGTTGCTTCTATGGCACGCCGAACTTTCCTTTTATCAATGAAAATGATTTAACCAGGCTCTATTGCTTCTCCCATTAGGTCTGGGTCCATTCAAAATTCAGAAGGAATAAATCTCTGAGAAAACAGGGGATTATGCAATGTTCTTAATATAAATATGTAAATAATCTACACATACATTGTGATATGAGATTGATATATTAGGCATTGCATGTTTCAAAAGGTTTGCTACAGAGAAAAGGTTGAGTGTGAGAAGCATAAAAGGGACTATTCTTCCATTATTCTTGTGATTATTTATAAAAATATATAAACAGTGATCAATTTATTTGTAAATCTAACAAATATCATTAAAATATTTTAAAACTATTCACGCAAGCTATCTTGAAATAACTTAAATTAATCGTGGAAACTCCTCATAGAAGCTTGTATTTTGAATGTCTTAAAACTACATAGCCATCTTGAAATAAAGCTGGAAGCTAGCTTGAAATGATTTAAATTACTTGAGTTCTATTTGAGGATCACATGCATTCACATCGCAGGGAGCCCATTAATCATCAGCCAGCGGATATTATGCATGTAGTTAAATTACTAACAGTACTAATAGAAGTCATCTTGAGATACCTAAACACAATAAAACCTCGTAGAATAATAATAGGATGATGAAATTGCTTATATTGATACACATGAAGATCTATTGTAATTTTAAAAATTCAATGTAAGATATTAAAATTATGTTAAAAGGAATTTCAAGGAAAACACCGACCTTAATATTTCCAGCACCTTTAATGGCCTCCACCAATTTGACCTGTTGAAGAATTTGGGGAGGCATGTGGTTTCCTACAATTACACTTATCACAACATCAACCTGCTTCGCTGCAGCTACATCACTTCCATGATCATCAAATGAACCCTGTACATCATTGATATAATTGCACCTCAAACAAATAAAGAACGAACTAAGTAAGTGCATTCAACAAAGAATGAACAAACTAACAGGGAAAGAATGAACTAATCAAAGAATATAAATTCCCTAAAATCAAAGAAATGCAATTAGTAAATTCCATAACAAATCAAAGAAATGCCTTTAGAAGGAAAGATATGATCAGCATAAAGAACTTACGAAAATTCAAATTTCTAATTATGTGTAGCTATGTTTCTGTGTGATCTTGTGTAGCTATTTGAATACTTTTCAGTAGTACTGAGTTTCCAAATCCATAGAACTTCAATATACAGCTTTGTACTAGAACAAGTTCCTTTGATTTTTCTTTCATGAATCTCAACATTTAGATTTTTTTTTTTTTTTTGAGGAAACCTTCAAAAAGTTAAACAAAAATGTAACATGACATGTACCTTTTCTGTTTTCAGCTTCACGGGGTCATTAAAATTTAACACCATCTGTTTCATTAGCTCCAAAGTGTTATTTTCCACAATAGATTCTTGGGTAAATCCCAAAGTGAGCACATAATCCTTTTAGTACATTACAAGGATACTGCTACTTGTGCACATTGAATTTAGAATTTGCTCAAAACATATAATATAAAACAAGGTACATGGCATATTTGTGAATATGTATATTAAATAAAGTACAATATTGTATTACATAAAATGCATTATACATTGTTCAAAATGCTATCTATTGACTAATTTTTTGAAATTGTAGTTCAAAAAATGGCATTGACCTTTTACAAAAATAGGAACACATGTAATGAAATAAATTTAAAATATCAAGTATTCATATTTATATTGACCCTATGAAAAGCATGCCTATCCATTTTTGTCCTCTTTTGATGAGAGAAAATACTAATAAATGATAGAGCATGCACATCATGTTGACCATTCTCATCATCCCAATCTCTTGATTGCTATATTTTTGGTGTTTTTTTTCCTGATGAAGTGCAGGAGGGTCAATGGATTCAAACAGGAAAATTATCATGTGTCTCCTCATGCTCAATGTCCGTTGCTCCCACTAAGGAGTTTGATTGTTCTACTTCCTATTACACAACATAGCTTAGTTAATTAAATTATCATAATATCTATGTTTAAATAAATTTTTATGTTGTTAAAAACTATAATAAGATTACCTTAGATTCATGCTCCATGATAAATTTCTCCCCTCGATCTAACATATATTGGCAGAGGCCTTGGGAACCATGTAATAAGCAATATTTCAGATCTTCCTCTAAAGATTCTTTTTGAAATTGGTGAACCTACATGTACAAGATAATATAATTTACAATGTAAAATTTTTAATGAAATACATGGAACTCACAATTTTATAATTTATTCCCAAAAAAGAAGATAAAAATATGATGTAGGGGCATCCTATAAAGACCCGAAAGATGATCCATTTTTATCTTTAGATGGTCTAATAGTTTTTTCATAAGTGTTAGAGGTCATAAATAGTCCATAAGTGGAGTTTATGTTATCTAAAGATTGAAAAAAATTGAATTCTTGGTTTTCCCTCCAAAAACATTATTTGAAAATTTGAATCTTAATAACCTTGTGTAAGGACTTTTATGTATCTTGTGAAGGTGAAAAGATGTATGAAGTGAGTATAAATGTTTTGGGAATATAAATAGGTTCATAAATGTCATGAGTCCAATGTTTTGGTTTTATATGTCATATTATGTGAGAATCATGACATAATGCAATCTTTTAACAAAACAACATCTACGTGAAAAAGCCCAAGAAGTAGTTACGATAGTTGCCTTTGGGAAAAGTCTTGTCATATTTGATTTTTAATAATTTTGGTATTATAATGGAGGGATAATAATGATTAAACTAAAAATTTTTTCTGAAGGGGGAGATTTAGTGTTTTTAACCCCTATTTTGAATAAAGAATTTGCACAAACCCTGATTGAGGTCATTATTTGTTGTTGCTAAATAAATGATTAATGTTGATGGTAGAGTGAGATTTATATATGATTTCAAGTTTTATTTTAAACTAATATATGTTGTTTGAAAATAACCTTGAAGATATAAATACAAGAAAAGAATCCCTATTTGTAGAATTTCTCACACAAACCCTTGTTGGGTGATCAAGATTATTGTTTCCATTATACATGACAAGTTAATAATGAATGATTGAGGTAATTAAATAAAAATCATTTGGAAGGTAATATATAGGGTTTTTTTATGTGTGTTTACAAATTTAAAGGAATTATTTGGAAAGTATCTAGTTTTCAGACATAACCATAAACAATCTCCTGTCTTAGTGTAATTTTCTTTAATGGCTAACCACGTTATTCAAGATGGTCAATACTCATAGTTCAAATAATGTATTAAAGGTTATTGAGAGTGGATTTATTATTATTGGAGGATAGAATAATCATAAATGGTTAATAATCCTTTCATGCAAATGTATCTTTAAGCCAGACCCCTATTTCCTATAGATGGTTCGATTGGCAAACTGAATGCTTTTGCATGGTTAATGAAGGAAACATCAAACCAACTTATAAATGTCTAAAACCCATTAGGTAAGCTCATCTTTATCTTGGAAATTTGTTAGTAAGGTGAAGAATTCTTGGAATAGTATTTTTTTGGTTTATAGACTTACAAGGTTGTAGTCTACTTAAGAAACCAACACAATAAAGTGTTTTTGAAGATGGAAAACATGATTAATGGATTGATCAAATCTTTATATTGATTATACAATGTGGATAGGGTAAATACAGACCTTAATAAATTTTTATTGGTCCATGAAACTCATAAAAATGGTAGCAATTGAAATTTAAGTCCTCTCGGTTGAGTCTAAGACAAAAAAACAATAAACCTAGGGTTTTGAATATATAGAGAGATTACACCATTTCAAACTTAGGAATAACATTTTAAAAAATATTTAGAAGTTTATTTTTTTTGTAAATGGACCCCTTGTGTATAGATATTAATAGATGTGTGTAAAAAGAAACCTCAGAGACCTAAAAGGGTTAAACATAAGCATAAATTGAGTTGGAAAAGGGATCAAATGCAAGAGTTAATATCTATAACCTTGTAGATAGGTAGAGTGAAATGGAGGGTATCTACCAATGTGATTTTTTTCCAAAAATGTATGGTATAGATTATTATAAATAAATAAAGCTCAAAAATAGGGCTATAAGGACTATTGATAGAGTTGGCAAGATTGGGTCAATCAAGGAATTGAGTGTTGGGAGGTGCAGGAAAAGTTGTTGAGTATGAAGAGAGGCTTATAAGACATAGATAAATGAGATCAAGGTTATTGAAACCTCAAAAAATGTCAAGTGGACCCATAACCATTGCATGAGGAAATGAAAATAAGAAGCTTGTGTCAAAGGTAGAGGATTTTGAAACAAGGTTAAGGAAGTTAACTTGGTGTATGAATTGCACAATTTTGGTATCAAAGCTAGTAAAATATTCTCAGAGGTTTGTGGAAAAGAGTGACAACATGTGTTTTGAAGTGCATTACAGGATAGGGAACCAAGAGTAGAATTCCATAGAGAGATTTAGCAAGGATGATGATTTGGTTAATAAAATGGTGGAGCAAGTGACACAATTGATTGCTCAATTGGTCATGAGGATGGAGGATATTAAGGATTATCTTAGAGAGAGAGAGAACAAAAAACATAGAAGAAGATAAAGATATGATAGGCATTTTTGTTGCCAAAATCCGTCACTTGTTTTTGTGGACAACATGTCGACTATTTTGGTCCTGCAGGCCAAAATGCTCTCTTTCTTTCTCAAAAAATGTTCTGAGCAATCAAGTTATTCAATCACATAAGCCTTTTTAGCTAAGTAAATCATAGGTTCAACAGGTGATCTTTCTCAAGGAAAAGTTTAAAACACTTAAGGCATTTCCTAAATATTATAAGGATGGTTCAACATTGAGGTTCAATCAAAAGGTTCAATGGTGGGGTTTAAAGAGTTGAAATAAACCATTGAACTATTGAATGATTAAAAACATTAAACTTTGAAAGGTTCAACAGGTTTAATGAGTTCAAAGCTTCAACGCATTCAAAGGGTTCAATGTTCAAAGTTTGAGTGGAAGGTTCGAGTGAACGATTCAATAAGAAGATTATAAAAAAAGGTTCAACCAAATGGTACAAATAATTGCTTTGACACCACCTTGAACTCATAAAGAAGATTAAGTGAATGCAGCTATTTACAAAACATTGAATCGTTGAACTGCTCAATCATTGAACTTTGAACCGTTGAACTATTGAACTGGTGAACTCAAAAAGGTTCAAACATTCAAGGTTCAAAGTGGTTCAAGCAATTGATGATATCCCAATGAATGTCAAATTCAGAGTAATGAAAAAACTATATATTTTCAAATAGCACAGAGCTAAGAATGAACTCAGTGACCAACCAAGGAAGGAGTTGAAGGAGCCAACAGACAGAGAGAAGTCAGCCCCGAGAGCTCAGATCACTAGGAAGAGACAAAATATTGCAAGGAAAGAGATAAAGTTATAGAGAATCCAAAAATATCTGCAAGAGAGTTATTCCAGTAGGTGGGGTAGTCCACCAGGTGGACCTCAGAGAGCACAAGCATGTGACCTATTTTTATTCATTGAGTAAAGCTGAATGGAAATTTGTGTAAGCATCATAAATAAGGCTAGGAAACCCATGCTTTGGAGGAGATAGTTGAGATGATTTAAAATTCCAAAGTTAAGGCTGATAACCTATTCTAGCATGGCCCCTTCGTAGAATTTTAAATGCATTCAATACAACATGGGCTATTTCATAAAAACAAACGTCACAGTCTTTCTTTGGAGGATATATATTGTAATCTCTCAGTTTATATATAGGAAATCTATCTATTATTAGATGTGAAACTCTACCCAAATTGAAAGGCATTCTTGAGAATTTGAGCTCAGATTGTTAATCATATTTTATCAGTTGAATGAGAAAGCAAGTGACCTTTCAGACTTTGTATTGAAATATCTTGTGTTATCTAGGAAATTATTCTTATATATTATTCCTAAATACAGTCTGGTCTTTTTGATAAAATAAGTAAAACTAATGGAAATAATCTAAAAGATGTTAGAAGTCGACTGTGGGAGACTTGGTGCTGCCATAATTGTCTTTAGTCTGTATGTTTTGTGTTTCAGTGTAAAAGATATTGGAGAGACTTTGAGCTCCCCTTATCCTTCATAATCTTTTACTCTATTGTAGTTTTAGGTGGAGACTTTGGGCTGCACTTAATTCTACTATGTTACTTTGTCCTAAATTAGGAGGAGGAACAATGGAAGACTTTATGCTTTCATGGGTTTCATGTGGATCTAGTTATTACCCAAGAAGTTTTCCTACTATTTGATGAACATCATTTCTAAAGGAAGAGAAATGCCTTCAGTAATTACACAAGAGTTCTCCTTTACCTTGTGAACATCATCTCTAAAAAAAGAGAGATGGATGGTATGATTTCACCCATGAGTCTATTTTTAGTTTAAATTAGTATATTATAGTTTATAGGGAGCCTCCCCTTGCTAAGAGGAGAGATTTATCTCATTATATTTTGGTAGGCATACTTATTTTACTGTATAAATCTCATTATGATGTGCTTGATATACCAATTTTTCTATCAGTTAGTTGATGACAAAATATTCAACCAATAGTTTTTGGTGACTCCACTAGGGAAGAACACATAGTTTGAAGCCTTAAGCTTCAAATTGAAGTAGTTTTAGTTCTTTTCCATTTGTACTTCACACTCTGGCTAGTCCATTGTACACACAAAGCCAAAAAGCTCAATGTATTGTTGACCCTATATTCAAGTTGGTGTAATTGAGTAATTTTGATCTTTTTCTTCCATCATCTCACCTTCAGCGAACCAAGATTTTTCCTCCTACAAATGTCAAGTCTCCATTACCAGGCAAAGCTTCTCTTTCCTCTGCTAGCATATCTTTGTCTATATATATCCTAGAAAGATTTATTATCCCTCCTTTTAACTATCATATCATGACAGCTCAAGGCCCTTGGGGTAAAACTTTTGGTCTTCTAAATATAATTCCACCTTTACATGAACTACCCCATAGTTTGAAGAACAATTTTGCCAATTTCTATGGTGATGGGAGAGTTAATCTTGATGAACATATTACATCCTTCTACATAGTCTATGATGTGATAGGCATTAAATATGAAGACATAGCAGGCAGACTATTTGTAGAAACATTGCAAGGTGCTATAGTAGACTACTTTTATCACCTTCAAGTTCAAACTATAACTCACTGGAACACTCTCAAGACCACGTTCAAGGCTAGATTCAACCCTATAGAAGATGTGCATGCCCTGCTAGCTCAGCTTACACAAATGAAGAAGGAGCCTCATGAACCTATGTGAAACTTCATTACTAAATTCGTTAAGTTGAGGAATAGGATTCCTACAATTACTCAGCCAACACTTGAAAATCTTAAATGCTTCTTCACAAATTCTTAGCTTCCTAAAGTGAGTTTCCTATTGAGGTGGGCTAGCCATATAGATCTTGTTGCAGCTTATATTTTTGCCACTGAGGTTGAAGATGATCTTATCTTGGTAGAAAAGATAAAAAGATATCCTAACAGAAATAAATCTTTTTCATCTTCCAAAAAATTTTCTACAGGGACCACTGATCATATGGTACAAAAGTGAGTAAATAAATTCCTATCTCTAAAAAATAAAATGGCATAAGGAATGTCTGCTCCTCCTTCTTATCAAGATATACCAAGGAGGATGTTTCCCAACTAATCATATCAAGGCAATCCTACCATAAATCAAGGGCACCCAAATCATCTTCCTCCCCCACAGGTGAAGCTTGCCATTGAAGCAGCACCAGCTAACTCGGTAGATAGTTATCATGAAGCTAAACATGATTCCTCTTTCTAACCTAAGTTTGATCAAGAAGATGATGTTAATCTCTTCACAGAAGGAGAAGAAGAATTAGCTAGTGACTCCAACATCAGTTTCTTGAATTACCAATATGAAGCTAGAAGTAAGGGAGAAATATTTGATGGATAATATGATGTATTTACCAAGTCCTAGAACTAGCCAACTCAACAAGGTAATAAGGGAAAAATAAGAGAAGAATCTTGACTATAAGTTTAAATTACTAAACTAGGGACTTCTCTACCCTTCCAATCAAAGGACCTAGTGATCAATAAAAAAGTACCTCAAATAATCTTGCACCTTCTACTTCAATTTCTTAGATCATTTTCACACCCAATAAAACTTAGAATGATGTAATTCCTTCCTTTGCTCCTATTTCTTTTTATTCATTTGATATAATTGACCATACTAGGAAGACCAAGATCTAAATGTCTAAGTTTTATTACTTACAATCCAACTCTGAGTAGTTGGATAGGTTAGTGAAATGCATCAAGAATAAAATCATCCCTACAATACAAGATGTTTCAAAGGTAATTTATGATCCCCAAAAGAACACATCCACCCAAAATAATCTTTTCATTACTCCTCCTATTGCCCCTAGGAAGATAGAACCTTTCTATGTTTCCCTTCTGATAAATGGTCCTAAACCAAGCAACTGCATAATAGACATTAGTGCCTCTAACAATGTTATGCCCACCAAGTTAGAAAACTCTCTTAGTCTCACTCTGACTAAAACTCTTTGGAGATGTTTCTCTATGGAAAAAAAACAAGTGCCACTATTGGTGCAGATCAAAGATGCCCAATTTTCGTTTACAGTGTTCCCAAATAAGAAGATTAAAATGATAGTCTTGGTGGTTGATATTCCAGCTTCCTATGGCATTCTACTTGGATGAAATTTTTACAAGGATGTTAGTGAAGAATTGAGCATGGACTTATCTGAGGTGAGGATACCTATCAAGGAAATCATGTAAAGGCTACTTCGTAAGAAGGATTCAAAATACATTATCACCCAAACATCAGCCCCTAAAGCTCAAATTCTATTTGAATCCTCGTGAATGGGTAAGTAATTTCTGTCTACAGAAGATGCTTCTATTTCATCAAATGAGAGTTCTATAGGTGATAATTCAAAGGATTTAAGTAGAAAGTTAGAAGAATTGGTAGAGCATAGTTTATATGAAAAAAGATCTTCCCTCCCTAATGAAGAGAAATATCAAAGGAGATCAGATTCTAATGATGTTTGGATTTTAGAATTTGATGGTAGTTATTCTTCTATCAGTTCTGAAGCTGAGATTATTTTGATATCTCCTTAGGGAGATATTTTTTCTTACTCATACAAGTTGTAGTTTAGCAACACCAAAAACACCACTGACTATGAATCTTTATTGCTCAAATTGAAAGTTGCTCAAGCTAAAGGCATCAAGCTTCTTCATGCTTGAGAAGATGCTAAATTGGTGGTTTTTTAGGTGAGGAACTTGTATCAAACCAAGAATGAAATATTGTGACATTATCACAATTTTGTGTGGGACTTCCTTGAAAGTTTTATAGCTTTCAGTATTTCTACAATGTCTAGAGAATTCACTGATCTAGTAGATTCATTGGATGTCTCTGTGACCCTCATTATTATTCACCAAGATTTTAAAGAGTACAAGTACATTATGAAACTAATATTTTGACCAAGTTTACCTGATAATGTCAACTATTGGCAAGTGTTTAATGGTGAAAACCAAATCATTGCTTTTTTAGAATAGATGGACAGATTTGAGGAGCTTTATTTTGAAGGCAATGAATCTCTGCCATGGGAATTAGCTCCTGAAACAAATATAAAAACTGGTGAAGAGTTTCTTCAGCTCAAAGGGAATAAAATTCCCAAAGGGTTAGTTTTTCTTGAGAATCTAATTTCAAAGCATGATAGGTTTATCAAGAAGCAACAAATGGATTGATGTTCCTCCAAGGATTTTGATCAAATAAATTTGAGTACAGAAGATAATCCCAAAATGGTCAACAATAGGAATTGTTGAACTCCTAATGAAAATCTTAAATTCATTACTCTACTTTGCCACTACATTGATGTTTTATCATACTCTTATGATGATCTAAAATTTCTCAGGCCTGAAGAAATTCAGCATGAAATTCCTCTTACGATTGGGTCATTGCCTCACAAGTAGAAAGAAAGGTAGTACAACCCCAGGATATTAGATACCATTCTTTTTGAGATCTAGAAAATGTTAAATGTGAGGATAATTTTTTAAATCCATCATCCCACCTAGATTGTGAACATAGTCCCTATGAGAAAAAATAATGGAGAAATTTGCCTCTATGTTGATTTCAAAAATCTAAATCAATCCTGTCTAAAAGACAACTACCCCCTGCCCATCATGGATCAAGTACTATAGATAGTGACTGGCTCAGAGATTTTATCAATTTTAGATGGTTTTTTGGGGTATAATCAAGTGGAAGTTGGTAAAGCAAACCAATATAAGACCACTTTCAATTCACCTTGGAGCACCTTTGCGTATTGTAGGATGCCTTTTGGTTTGATCAATGATGGCACCACCTTTCAGAGAGTGATGGATCTTGCCTTTAGAAAAAAAATGGGGAAGTTCATTATGGTATATCTTGATGACTTTATCATCTTTTCCAAACATTGTCCTAATCATGTGCATCATTTGCAACAAGTGTTGGAATGATGTTGACAAAATGGCATTTCCCTTAATCCTAAAAAAATAGTTTTAGGGGTTATAGAAGGGAAACTTCTTAGTCACACTGTCTCCTAAGAAGGCATAAAGATCGACTCAAAAAGTGTCAAATCCATCTAAGAGCTTACACTTCCTGCTAATAAGATCATGGTTCACTCTTTCTTTGAAAAGGTGAATTTTCTATGAAGATTCATTCCTAAATTTGTAGAGAAGACTAGCCACATTATTGACATGATGAAGGGTAAAGCTACTTTCCACTAGATTGAAGAAGGCAAGTCAGCATTTCAAGATATCAGGGAAGCTATCACCCATGCCCCAATTCTGGTTTGTCTATATTATACCAAAGACTTCATAGTATATATCACACACTTTCAGTGATTTTGGTTCAATAGAATAAATAAGGTGTGAAGTCCCCCATATCTTTCATTAGTTGTCTTCTCAAAGCTCATGAACTAAAATATTTAAACATGGAGAAGCATGCTTATGCTATGGTTAAGGTAGTAAAATACTTCCATTTTTACATCCTAAACTCACACACTATTGCTCTAATTCCTAATACAACAATAAAGTCCATTATAACCCAATAGGAGTTTGGAACTAAAAGGGGCAATTAGATTTCTAAAATCTAGGAGTTTGATGTTATTATCAAAACTATGAAGCTTGTGTGGGGAAGAGGTCTATACCAATTAATTGTTGATAATATACCAGAGGAAGCAGGGCATGAAGAAATAGAGGTTGAAGACATGCCTATAGTTCTCTTTGTCACTACCACAGATGAGTGGTATTTCAATATCGCTCATTTCCTTATCTATGGTGAGTGTCCTGTCCACCTCTCTTGTAAAGAAAAGAGAATTATTAAGTTGAAAGATGTTAAATATGTTCTGTGGTAAAATAGTTTGTACAAGAGGAGCCTTGATAGGGTTTTTATTTGTTTCACGGATAAAGTGAAATAAAATAAACTTCTTGAGTCTTTTCATAATTTGGCTTCTGGAGGACATTTTTCTACACCTGTGACTACTCATAAGATTTTATGAGCTAGGTACTATTGTCCTACTCTATTTCAAGATGCATACACATGGGTACGTAGATGTGAGTTGTGTCAACAGTTCATTGGAAAACCCAAGTTCACCATGTTACCTCTCAAGTCGGTGGTGATCAAAGATCCATTTTAATAATGATATATTGATTTCATTGGTGTTGCAAACCTATCCTTGAGTCCTAGACATGACTATATTCTCATAGCCACAAGCTATTGTATGAAGTGGATGGAAGCCATTCTAGTCAAGCATGCTACTTCAGAAGTGGTATGTAATTTCCTCAAGGAAAATATTATTTCTTGATTTGGAGTCCCAATAAAAATTTAATAGATAATACAACCTATTTTTCTTCTCATGAGGTTACCCAATTCTACTACTATTATGGGATTATCCTCTCCCATTCTCCTGACTATTATCCATAAGAAAATAGTCAAGTAGAATCAAGAAATAAGAACCTGGTGACCATTATTAGGAAGTTGATAGGTGACAATCATAGAACCTGGCATAAAGTATTATTTGATGCTTTATAGGTAGACAAAATTACACCTAAAAAGGTGATAGGTATGTCACCATTTATCTTCTATATGGTTTGAATGCAGAGATACCAATCACCCTATAACTACCAGCACTAAAGTTGGCTAAGGCAGTCGAAGATCAAACATTTGAAAATTCTATCGGCAAGAGGATCATGTGCTTGACTAAACTAAATGAGCAAAAAACTATGGTGGTGGACCGTATTGCTATACATCAAATTTTTGTAAGTAAAATCTTCAATCAAAAAGCAAGGATTCATGATTTTTACATTGGAGATCAAGTTTTGTTGTGGGACAAGAGTAGAGAACCAAAAGGAATGCATGTAAAATTGGATTCTTTGTGGAGAGGTCCATTTTCCATTCATTGATCCAATGGTGAGAATAGTTTCTTGCTAAAATAACAAGATGGCATGCCATTTTCACTACCTCATAGTGGGTAGCATCTGAAGCACTTCAATCCTTGAAGTAGCAGATAAGTCCAGTTGTACATTTGTATAGTCTTTATTTATTTTGTTTTATATTATTTATTTTGTTTTTAGGCCTCTTTCTTTTTTGTATGGAATGACTCCATAGCTCAATGGCATAGATGAAGGCTCTTAAGAGTCTGAATTCTACTCCATTTGATTTTTTTTAAATACAATCGTTAGAAGTTCCCCAACTGAAGCGAGCTATTGTTACCAAAATCTATAACTTATTTTTGTAGACAACATGTCAACCACTTTGGTCTTGCAGGCCGAAATTCTCTCTTTCTTTCTCATATTATTTTGATCAGTCAAGTTATTCAATCGCACTAGCATTTCCAACTAAAGAAATCACAGGTGCAATAGGAAAGCTTTCCCAAAGAAAATTTCAAAACACTTAAGGCATTTCCTAAAAATTATAAGGATGGTTCAACACCAAGGTTAAATCAAAAGGTTCAGTGGTGGGGTTCAAAGAGTTAGAATGAACCATTAAACCCTTGAACCATTGAAACCATTGAAATCTAAAAGGTTTAATGGTTCAATGAGTTCAAAGGTTCAATAGGTTCAACGAGTTCAAAGCTTCAACACATTCAAAGAGTTCAAAGTTTAAAGTTCAAAGTTCAAGCAGAAGATTAAAAAAAAATGTTCAACCAAATGGTTCAGACAATTGGTTTAATGACACCTTAAACTCATAAAGAAGACTAAGTGAATGTGGCTCTTTACAAAACATTGAACTGCTAAACCGAACCGTTGAACTTTGAACCATTGAACTATTCAACTGGTAAACTCAAAAAGGTTCAAAGGTTCAAGGTTCAAAGTGGTTCAAGTGATTGATGACATCCTCATGGATATCAAATTTTGGGTAATTAAATAACAATTGATTTTCAAATAGCACAGACTTGAGAATGAACTCAACGACCAGCCAGGAAGGAGCTGAAAAATCCATCAAAAAGTGAGAAGTTGGCCCTAAGAGCTTTGATCACCAGGAAGAGACAAAATAGAGTAAGGAAAGAGAGAGAGTTACAAAGAATATATAAATATTTACAAGAGAGTTATTCTAGTAGGTGGATCAGTCCACCAGGTGGACCTCAGAGAGTGCAAGCATTCAATGGCATGGCATATTGTTCTTCATTAAGTAAAGGTGAATGGATAGCCATGTATGCATCATAAAGAATACTAGGCAACCCATATTTTGGAAGAGATAGTTGAGATGATTTAGAATGCCAAAGTTGAGGCCAATAACCTATTCTAGCTTGGTCCCTTCAGCACTCAATGCAGCGTGGGCCATTTCATAAAAACAAATGCCACAATCTTTCCTTGGAGGCTATATATTGTAATCCCTCAGTTTGTATGTAAGAGATCTCTCTGTTATTAGAAGTGAAACTCTACCCAAATTGAAAGGCATTCCTAAGAATTTGAGCTCAGATTGTTAATCATATTTTATCAATTAAATGAGAAAGTAAGTGACCTTTCAGACTTTGTGTTGAAATACCTTGTGTTATCTAAGAAATTGTTCTTATGTCATTTTTCTAAATATAGTCTTCTCCATTTTATTAAGTAAATAAAACTATTGGAAATAATCTTTAAGATGTCCTAAAGTAGACTGTGGGAGACTTTTTGATGCCATAATTATCTTTAGTTTGTGTTTTGTGTTTCAGTGTAAAGGATATTAGAGAGACTTTGAGCTCCCTTTATCCTTCATAATCTTTTACTTTGTTGGATTTTTAGGTGGATACTTTGGGCTGCACTTAATTCTACTATGTTACTTTGTCCTAAATTAGTAGGAGAAATAATGAAAGACTTTGTGCTTTCATGGGTTTCTTGTGGATCCAGTTACTACTCAAGAAGTTTTCATACTGTTTGCTGAACATCATTTCTCAAATAAGAGAAATGCCTTCATCAATAACACCAAAATTCTCCTATTACCTTGTGAACATCATCTATAAAAAAGAGAGATGGATGGTATGATTTCACCCCTTAGTCTATTTTCAGTTTATATTAGTATATTATAGTTTATAGAGAGCCTCTCCTTGCTAAAAGGAGAGATTTATCTCATTATGATGTGGTAGACATACCCATTTTATCATATAAATCTTATTTTTCTATGGTTGATATACCTATTTTTCCATCATTTAGTTGATAAAATATTCACCCAATATTTGTCAAGGTCAAGTAGCTCATTTGTAGCCAAGGATGAATGAGAGTGATAATAGAGAGGTGGTTCAAGAGAGACCACAAGAACATGAAAAAATAGTTCAAGATGGCATGGGAGTAAAAAATCATCCATGGTAAGTTACAATATTTATAGGTATTAGATTAAGAAGGGATAAAGGTCCAATCAGATATGGACCAAGACAAATATTTGAAGGGTAATGTTGACAATTCCATAGAGAGGGACATAGGGTAGTAGAGTGTCCAATGAATATGAGTATAAGTACACCACAGAAAAGTGCAAGAGAAGTGAATGAGGAGAGAATACATGATATGAATGAGTCTTTAATCATTAGAAGAATAATATTGTAGTAGAGAAAATAAGTTAAAGAACCAACCCAAAGGATAAGTATATTCAAGACAAAATGTAAGACGAGAGGTAAAATTTATAATTTGGTAATTGATAGAGGTAGCACTAATCATATTGTATCTTTAGAGATGGTGAAAAATTTTGGATTGAAGAGGATTCCACATCCAAAACCATACAAGGTTGCATTGGTTTATAAGGGCAATCAAAGACTGGTAAGTAGAAAAATTTGGGTTGAATTCAAGATAGGAGGATATAGAGATGAAGTCTTATGTGATATTATACCTATAGACCTTTGTCATTTGTTGTTAGGGAGACCCTGGTAGTTTTATAGACATGCAATCCGTGACGGACAAGCTAACACCTATACCTTCAAAAAACTTGGGAAGATACATATACATGTCTCATTGAAGGGTGAAGAAGAGAGAAGAGATGAGAGGATAATGATGATGCAATGTTGGAGAAAATCCATTGAGACTTTGGGTTTGATCAAAGTACCAAAGGGAGGAAAGAAGGGAATTTGTCTTTTGTTGGTTGATATGAGGCATTGTGAGTCCATAAATATGGACATGAAAGAGAATTAACCAAAATATAAGGTGGTAGAAAGAGGTTATCAAAGAGGAAAAGACATAGCACTTATAAGAATGATTAAAAAAGAGGATATAAAAAACAAGCATGGTAGCCAAGCCTATGTGAAATAAGATGAAATAAAGGTTATATAGACTATAGCTACGATGGATGAGTAGTGGTTTGGAGAAGATACAAAGCAAGTGAAGAAGATGGACATTGAATTATCTAAGGAGGAAGAATAAAATAAAGCCATGAAAGATCCAAATTTTATGTCTAATGAGTTGATTTGTGATCTAAAAGACAAAAAATAGATGTATGTATCGCCTAAAGTGAGTATGGAAGCTAAATAAAGAATGGTTGATAGTCTTGAACAAAAGGAGAATGTCTAAGAGTTAGAAAATATGCATCAGTCCCATGAAATTAATCAAGAAGAAGGGATAGTGAAGATGAGTATGCAACCCTTCGATATGTAAGAGATTGAGGGTAGTTAGGATGTTGATGTACAAAAACAAACTAATAATCTAACCAAATATGTGACATGCAAACAACAAGAACATGTTGTATATGAGGAATAATGGGAAGCAAAATAAGCATGGAATAAGGAAGAGGATTATAGACTTGCAGTAGTGGTTGAGGATGGAGATAATAAGGTAGATCAGTTTGTAGAGGAGGAAAATTTTTATACACCTACATGGCAAGCATAATATGGTAGTAGTTATGTTTTCCTTAACAATGTTGTCTCATGTGCAGGTATATTATTGAAGGAAATAATACAAAGGAGCCCTAAATTTGGGGAACAAAATCATGTTCACCTATATGAGATTCAAATAGAAGCTAATACCTTCTATAAGGAGAATTATTATAGGTAGATAAAATCATACACCTAGAAGATCAACAAACACCTATGGAAAAAAATTTCTAGCTTGGTAGTATGATGCAAGGGCATCTTATAAGGACCCCAAATATGATCCATTTTTATGTTTAGATTTTATAATAGTTATTTCATAAGCTTTATTTTTACCTAAATGGGAGGAAAGTAGAATCTAATATCTTCTATAAGGAGGTTTATTATAGGTAGATAACAGCATACACCAAGAAGATTAACAAACACATGTGGCAAAACTTTTCTAGCTTGGTAGTATGATGTAGTGGAATCCTATAAGGACCCCAAAGATGATCCATTTTTATCAATATATGTCATAAATAGTCCATAGGTGGAGTCCAGGTTGTCTAAAGATGCATAAAATTTGAATTCTTGGTTTTCCCTCCAAAACATTATTTGAAAATTGGAATCTTAATAAGCTTGTGTAAGGACTTTTATGTATCTTGTGAAGGTGGAAAGATTTGTCAAGTGAGTCTAAAGGTTTTGGGCACTAAAATAGGTTCATAAATGTCATGAGACCAATTTTTTGGTTCTATATGTCATATTATGTGAAAATCATGACATAATGCAATCTTTTATCAAAACAACTTCCACGTGGAAAAGCCCAAGAAGTAGTTAGGGTGGTTGCCTTTTAGAAAATTATTGTCATATTTGATTTTGAATCATTATGGTATTTTATTATATGTGTAATAATGAATAAATGAATAATTTTTTATGAGTGGGGATATTTGGTGTTTTTAACCCCTATTTTGAATAATGAATTTGCATAGACCCTTATTGAGGTCATTATTTCTTGTTACCGATTGCATGATTAGTGTTGATGGTAGAGTGAGTTTGATACTTGATTTAATGCTTGATTTTAAATTAATATATGTTGTTTTAAAATAAACTTAGAGAGATCAATACAAGAAAAGAATCCCTTTTTGTAGAATTTCTCACACAGACCCCCTATTGGGTGATCAAGATTGTTGTTGCCATTGTATGTTCCAAGTTGATAATGAACAATTGAGGTAATCGTATCCAAAGTTTTTTGAAGGTAATAGATCGGATTTTGTTTTTATGTGTTTAAAAATTTCAAGGAATAGTTTGGAAAGTATTTGGTTTTTAGGGAGAACCATAAACAATCCCCTATCTTAGTGTAAGTTTCTCTAATTATTGACCATTTTATTTAAGATGGTTAATGATCATAGTTATCAGAATGTATCAATAGTTCTTGAGTGTGGATTGAGTGTTTATAGAGGGTAGAATAATAAAAAGTTATTAATAAACCTTTCATGTATAGGTATATTTAGTCAGACCCTTGTTTCTTGTAGATGGTTCTGTTGATAGAATGAGTGCATTTGCAAAGTAAATCAAGGAAATATAAAAACAAATTATAAACATATTAGACCTATTAGGTAAGTTAATATTTTATTTGTAATTTTTTTTGTAAGGTTAATAATTCCTAGAATAGTATCTTTGTGGTATGCAGACTTATAGGTTTGTAGTTTGCTTTAAAAACCAACACAAAAAAATGTATTTGAAGATGGAAAACATGATTAAGGAATTGTTCAAAGCTTGATATTTATTAAAGAATGTGGAAAGGGTCAATATAGACCATAGGAAATGTTTAAATGTCCATGAAACTCATAAAAATTGTATCAAATGAAATTTAACTCCTCTTGGCTGAGTCTGACATAAGAAATCCCTGAACTTATAGTTTTGAATGTATAGAGAGATTCTATTGTTTAGAGTTAGTGATTTTTTTAAAAATGCTCATGAATAGCATTTTTGAAAATATTTATAAGTTTGTTTTATGTTAACATACCCTTATGTATGGATCTTAATGACTATGTGTAAAAATAAAGTTAGGAGACCTTTTAGGGGTAAATAGAAGCATAAATTGAGTTGGAAAGGGGATTAAATACAAGAGTTAAGGTATATAACCTCTTCAATAGGTAGAGTCAAATAGAGTATATCTAAAAAAGTGATTTTTTTCAAAAAAATATGGTACATATTAGGATAAAGCAAAAAATCCCAAAATTAGGGTTACAAGGACTATTGATAGAGTTTACAGAGTTGGGTGAAGGAAGGAATTGAGTGTTGCGAGGTGTAGGAAGAGTTATTGAGTATGAAGAGAGTGTTATAAGACATAGATAAATTATATAAATATTTTGGAAACCTAAAAAAAAATTAGGTGAACTTAGAACCATTGCATGAGTAAATGAAAAAAATAGGCCTGTGTTAAAGGTAGTGGATTTTGAAATATGGTTAAGGGAGTTAACTTGGTGTATGCTCTGCATCAAAATAATAAAACTATTTACATACCAAGCTACCATGAATGCTATTATACCCAATAGATCCCAACTTTTGGGACCCAATTCTTGACAACATGACTTCTGTTGCCTTTATTTTGTCTTGAAGGTGTCATTTACCTCCCTCTTGTGAAGATGCCCTATAGCTTGGATTGTTTTTTACCTTCCTCTTGAATTTTACATCTTTAATAAGTTCATCCCATATTTATTGGTCTATGATCCAAGCTATTTAAGGATATCTTAGATATTTTTTGAGCTTCAACCTCTATTTGTCTCTTTTAAAGTGAATATATTTCTATGCATTTTTCATTATAACATTCTTGTTAAAACTAGGATTTCCAAACTTTCTTACAACATATCTGAATAATTCATCTTTCTTAAATTTTTTTGGTATTCTCCAATCTATGTGGATGGTATTACCAAATAGGCCTTCTACACAATGAAATGAAAATTGGAAGAATTTTGACTCCATTCATCCTTCAAGATATTTCCTTCTAAAGTTAACAAAATTGTAACCTCTTTCTTTCCTTTTGTGCTCACCAAAGATGTTGTTGCAGTCTTAGGGATGGACGTAGGTTCCTATATGGGTATATTAAGGGTACTGGTAGTCATTTATTGCATGTGTAACATGAATATTTATTTTATTAAAAAGTAACAAAAAATATAAAAATATTTATGAATTATGAATATACTTCTGTAAATAATGCATATGAAACAAAAACATTGGACTAACAACAAAAGAATAAGAATATCAACTAAAGAATAATTAATGAGATTGAAAAAATTGAAATCTAATTTTTAAAAAAAATATATGACTTTTACGAAATAATTTAATTATTTAATTAATATTAATGTAATATTATTGAAAAAAAATGTTCATGTGCAACATGTTCCAGTAATATTTTCTCCCATAGCTAAATTTGATTAAGTACTTATTATCTACCTTTAAATTTTTCTAGAGTATCTAGTAGGAGTCTTAATAGTATTCATTGTGATTCAATAAGGTTCCATAAGGAAACATGTTATGATTTTGAAGGTCAAATTCAGATAAAACCATTGAAGCACATTTGACAGAAAAAGACAAAATCACATAAAACAAAACAAATCAATAGTTAAAAAAGTCATGCAAGTTACATTTAGGACATAAGAACTTCATATAATAATTAACAAAAACATATATAATACTTCATTTTTATTGAGTTTTCATATATCAAACCAAATTATCAATATTCAAGTTCAAATAACTTGTATGTATGTTCACTTTTTTTATGTTTCCTTCACATAGGTAATGATTATATCAAATGTTTATACATATAGATTGGGATTGACTGTGTTAAATGTTCCTCCCCCTAAAAAAATCTAAACATGCCCTTCAAATACATCGTTAAAGAGCATAAAATTTAAATACAAAAATAAACAATACAACATGTCTTCTTGAAAAACATATCTTAAAGTGAACATGATGATCAAACAAAATCATCATCATTTGGCATTACAATTTCCTCATCTGGAGGCATAAATACACCATCATTAGTGGGTCCTAAATGAAAAAATAAATTAATAACATTGTTGTCATGATGTTGATCCCATCCAACTAGAAGTAAGTTATAATCAATAAACACATCATCTTTATGTAATTCATGATCAAAATATCATTCATCTCCCATCAAAATAGAAGTAAGTGATAATAAATAAACACATCATATTTATGTAATTCATGATTAAAATATCATTCTTCTCCTTCTAAAACTTCAATAAACTCATCACTCTAATCATCTTCATCATATTCATCATCAATATTCATGTTCTCATCATACTCCTCTTCGTAAGATATGTATTTAAATGGATATTCTACCTCTGCAAGTAGATCACGTCCTACTACGTACTTATTAAATATCCCTCTTCATCCTCTGAGATCATAATAGTTCACAAAGGACCACCAAGGTTACTCTAAATTTGGAATGAGAAATATCTGATCGCATTGAATAGGTAGCACATATGATTCATAAGTTTATCCAAACTTAGATGTATTTATCATATTGAATCCATTCTTGTGCATGTAAAAAGATTTATCACTTCCCACTTCAATGAACCTCTACCATTCAACATGAAAAGTCACTCTTCTGAAAGATATGAAATCGAGCTCTATTATATATTCCAACACTTCATAATAACGAAGTGTAATTTTGATTGGATATTTGTCATGTGCATGTGAACAATAATCCACTTAAAATAGTGATGATATTCCACAATCATAACTCTTTTACTTCTCATCAATCTTTTTAATGAAAAAATGATGACCACAAATCCACATTGCTTTATAGCATGTTACCTAAATGGATACACATATCAACTAATCAAATTAAAGGATAAAAATGTTCATAAATAATGTTCATTAAATTTATTAACTTGTATATCACCTCCCCATTTATATATCCTTTAAAAAAATCTATTTTTTGGTGTGTAACTCATTTCTTCCCCTTGGTTGCCTCATGTTGAGTATTGATATTCAGCCAATGCCACGAGCATCTATTTTTCCATTGTATTTCATGGTGCGTAGGAAGTCCTTTAGAAGTTTTTTGACTATCTATATTATATATATCAACCCATGCCTTTTCATCTTAAATTTATTTTTGTTTTCCATAATTCTCCATCCATTCTAACATAAAGTTAGAATTTTATGTTATATATAAATGTAATGACTCCCACTCCTTTGCATCTATAAATTAAAATATATTTTGGTCATTAATGTGAGCATTATTTAAAATAAAAAATATACAAGGTTTAAGGAAAAAACATGCTTTTAACATTAAATTATAATTTTATTCCTCTTCTAAGTTCCTTGACCCTCTAACTTTCTACCTTTAAGCGATAGAGATTATTGATCACCCCATAATCATGGACCTTGCAAATGAAATTGAGGTAAGTATTCACTTAGATGAACCATGGTATGAAAAACCATTTATCCCTCAAACATGGACACTTTAGGTCATGCTCTTTTCCTCACAAAATGTCTTAAGACTTTCATGTATTTCTTCATAAACCACATTATCCAATGATGTATAGGTCCACATTATTTAATTTCTTCTACCAGGTGTATATGGTAGTGCTCTTGAGAGTTGAATAAACTGGGAAGGAAACACATTTGAATATCACACATCAAAAGTGCAGCATTTCTCTCCTGATATTTTAGTTCATCTTATTGTATCTCTTTAGATGAGGCCCACCTATAAGTAGTATTAAAAACATTAAAATATCAATAACTATGATATCATCAAATTAAAATTTTTAACAAGTATAAAGACATTAAGAATGACATTTATGAAAGAAAAATTATTAAATTATTGAAGAACAAATGATGGGTTAAAAAAACCACAAATGTTTGGATAATTTATAAATTTTTTGTGTGACATTGGAGTTAAAAGTGATATGTATTGATGTAGGAAGCACGTACTACACCACCATTGAAAAATAATATTGTTAAACTATACATATTAAATTTTATATTACTAATATATTGAAAATTATAACTATGTTACCAATAAATATAGCATTTCATGAATTACGTTTATCCAATTATGCCAGTCATATGTTTTTCTTCCTAAAAATTTTGAACCATTTTTTGTGAATATAGATTTCAATGTGCCACAAAAACCAGTATGAAATCTTATGGTTCGCATGCTATCGATCATGTATTTTTTATCTAATGTAAAAACCCATGAATCATGATCATATGTTTTATTTTAATGCAACCACATGCCTAACATCACATTGGTGACCTGGAGGTCTTTATACAATTTTAATTAAGATTCATCATTGGTTTCATTCAGGTGCTTCCATAAACACTCTGCCATATTTTTTCCAATATGCATTGTATCAAACATATGAGCTATTGGTAGGTTCTCATAATATTATAACTTGTAAAACTTTGATAGTTGTTTTATTATTAGTGGGCACCTTATCCCTTATTTTTTATCATATGTTACTTTCCACCCAAAAGGGTTCATCCTTCTTGGTCTCCTTTCCTCCTCCTCGCCATTGAACTTATTTTTCTCATGTAAGAGATAAGAATGGTTTTGTGGTATGAAATGTTTATACTAATTGTACACAAGTTTTTTTGACATCCTTTGATTGCCTATACATAATTTTTGGCCCTCGTGATAGGCAACCATGTTTCCCTTTAGTTTATAGCCCTAAAAATTACTATGCAAATAATTTAGTTTATGATTGTAACATAAATAGAATAATTATAAATGTACATGATAAAGAGATTACCATAATTATAGATAGTCCCAGAGCATCATGAATTGTCCAAATAAATATTGGCTAAAAAAGGAAATTCCTATCATTGATTGGTCTTGATACATTAGACATATTTATTTCATTCCATAAATTGCAAATCTCATCAATAAGAGGCTCAATATGTGTGTCCATATCTTTCACCTAGTATTTACTTATAAATAAATGTGAATTCAAGTTTATTTTAGTTCACATGATTTTACATAATATTCAAAAAAATATAACATTAATAAGTTCATTTACCCAGTATGATTAAAGTTAACATTGCATGCTCTTTTTTCATCACCATCCAAGGGGAAAAATTATTGTTAGTAAGGAAAACTAGCCAAATGGAGTATGTTATTCTAAGATCTAAAAAATAATTAACACCATCCATTGCCAAAGAAAGTCTTGCATTCCTTGACTCATTTTCTAAATATGGCTATTTTTCTTCAATCTCCTTCTAATATTTGCTATCTGCCACTATACATAAGATACCATATTTGATCCTTCCCCATGCATGATAACTCATAAATCCAACTAATTTATTTCTTTTAAACATCCTCTCAAACCTTGGTGTTATTACAATGTGGTGAATTACCTTATAGGGAACCTTCTTAGATACTTGATCTTCATAATACCTATTGGTATGACATATTGAGCATTGTTGTAGATTCTCATTAGCTTCATAATATAAGATATGGTCACTTGGACATACATCATACATTTTTTACTCCATTTTAATGTGTTTCATCATTGAAGATAGTTATTTTTATGAATGAGGCACCTTATTGTCTTTTGGAAGTATCTTGTCTTCTAAAAGTCTACATGATGCAACATAAGATGTTTATATTAACCAATTTACACAATATTCAAAGCATGGTAAAATGAGAGATAATTTAAGGAATTTAAAAATTGGCTCAAGGTATTACTAAAGCATGTGTTTTTCATTCCATGCATAAATTTCATGTTAAAAAAAAACATGTGTTGTTAATACAGACGTATATGCATTAGAGTAAAGAGGTGTCCTAGCATGTTGAGTTAGGGGTCAATCATCAACTTCTTCATCATGTGTGTAGAAGTAATATATACATTCAGTCACTCCATCATAATTTATATATGAAGTGGTATCACCCATATATGTGTCTTCTTCTTCAGCGTGAGAGTTATTAGTGTCAATGTTATATGCCCTTTCTTCTACATTACTATGAAGTTGGACTAGTTATCCATACAAAAATCATTTGAAATAATTAAAAGTAGGGAAATATATAAATTTCATGTTTATTAATTGTAAGTATACTTGATTTTTAGGTACAATATACCTATTCTATATAAACTTCATACTTAAATCTATGGATACCAATAAGTGGATGCTTCTTTGATTTTCTATTTTTGTACTTTTAGCAAGTGTAATCTATCATTTCATTAAAGTATTAATTTGTTCCAATAGTAGGTCTTTGTACCTTTTCCATCTAAATATTAAAATGAAGATATACTATTTTTATGCATGTACCATGAACTATAAATAATAAATATGTACCTCTGAACTCAAGACATATTTATGTAGTTTGGCCTTTGGTTATTTCTTACTAAAGTTTCATCTTAACAAATATTTTCATTGGCCCATGTGTTATATTTGAGATTCATGTCTACGATTCTTCAATTCCTACTGCGTTCTATACAATATTAATAATAATTAAATCTTACTCTACTTAATATCTACTAAACATAGGTTATTTTTTTTATTATAAAAAAATGTAATGAAACCTTAGTCTATCTCTCTCATTCTTTCTAGAATTATAAAAAAATATTAATATTATAAAATGTCAATCTCCAATGAGAATCACTTCATTAAAGAAATGTTGGAGGTGCTAGAAAACAAAATTCTGTGATTATCCATTTTTTGCAAGTGTGGTTAAGAAGGTAATAGAATCCTAAAAATAAAAGTAACAGTTAATTGGATAATACATTTTAAAAATAAAATAAAATAGGTTCAAAATATTGCATTTATTGAATTTTATTTGAACCCAAAATACCTATCATAAAAAATCCAATAATTAAAATCATTGCATTGAAATGAATGTATACTAAATGACATTTATGAATAGTAGTGGTACCAAACATATAAGAAAACTAAAAATAAGCAACAATCTTTAATTAAATGTTGAAAATTATTGGGTTATAATGATAAAGTGGACAATTTTACTTTTAAGATCTAGATTTTTCTCTACCTAATTTTGGATGGATGCAATAGTCTATACAATGTGAATAAAAAGGGTATTTTTTCTCTATTTGACTTTTATTTGCATTACATGTGGGTTTAAAAATAGATAAATTAGTCAACACTTAGCTTATAGAGCTCCCTGGGAATCATTTACAACAAGAAATTGAAGTAATTCATCATAGGGATTTCCCTGATCAGGCTTCACTGAAAAATGATAACATTGTAAATGGCTTCAATGGCACATAAAAAATTTAATGGTGAAAGAAGGGATGAGATAAGAGGTAATAATTTTTTTCATTTAATGTATAGTAATATTAAAATTTAAACTTATGTAAAATCTACAACATTCTAAACTCTAACCAAAGCAAAATCTCTAAAAATATCTACTATCGCTACATAAGAAATAATGTGAATAAAATTTGTTTAATTAAATATCTAGTCATGACCTTGAATCTGAATGAAAAATTTCTTACTAGATAGATAAATTGTGAGATACTTTATATTAATGTCCATATTTTTACATTACCCATGAATTTCTAAATTAACCCTCTTATTTTTTCTGTGTGATACTAAATGGAGGCATAGCTATTTTTCAAGAAACATTCAAAAACCAAAACAATTTTAGGAGAACTCTATTTTTTTCCTTTTTCATTATTGGAGGAAACATAGCAATTCAAACCTATAGCTAAGCACCATAAGATGTCATTCCATAATGAAATTACAAATTGGGTGATGATTATAAGTATGGAATCAAAAACTACATAAATGTATTGTAAAAAATGTTGAAAAGTATAGTGTTAAGTTATTATCATTGTTGGCCTATTATGGGAAACTAAGTGGACTAGAATATGTTTAAAATAGGAGAGACATTGACACTATAATTAAGACTAATGGTACCTAAAAATAAAATGGTAGAAAAACAACCAAAACAATGTGTACTTGTCAACATATAACTTCATCTTGGGGGTTCCATATGAGCACCTGATCATGAATCACCATTTATTTTAGTATATTAAATGAGACAACCTAGGGTAGTTTAGTGTGGGACCTTTTAAAACATTAAATGAAAACTATGTATAAAAAATGCAAGAGATTTAGGCATCCATTCAATAGGACTAGTTGGAGAATAAAGTAATAGCATAAGAATGGACAATTATGAGGATTTGGAAATTGGTAGACAAAAATACTAGGTTTTTTCCCCATAAAATAATGACTCATAAAATAATTAGAAGAATTGGAAGAATGGAGAAACTAAAAGGCACCATGGTAGATATCCAAAACAATATTAAAAGAGAGTCTGAAACCCATTATATAAGATTATTTTAGAAGAAAGATCTAGAAAAAAATGAGGCATGTCAATTAATGACAAATTTTATTCCTTAGATTGTTTCAAAAGAAAAAAAACTAAGTTATATAACTCCTTAATGGATTTGGATTTAGTCATGGAGGCAGAGATCTGAAGAGATTTATTTCAAATGGTAAAGGACAAGGCACATAACTTAGATGAGTTTACAACAAGCATTTTCCAGTGGGACCTCATGAAATAATAAATAAAAATATGGAAGTGATGTTTAGAAATGATTGAATTAGGCCAATAGAATCCAAAGTGTAGTAGGTTACAATGCTAGTCAGAAGTACAAATAGAAACTACAACAATCACAATAATTATCTAAAATTAAAATAAGGAATAAATAAAACAAAACAAGAGGGGAGTAAACAACATATTAATATATACAATAATACATATAATAAGAAAAAATTATATGAAAGATGGACCCCTTGACAAAAAATATTGCCAAGCTAGTGAAGAAAAGAACTGATAGAGGTAGCTAAAAATTTAGAGATCCAAGATCATCCTAAAAGAAATAATGACAGGGTTTAATGAATTTCTATTCTTATTCAATCCAAAAAATAAAAGGGATGGTATTAAAACTAAACATGACTAAGCATTACGATTAAGTGAACAAGAACTCTTCAAATAAAATCCTAAATCAATTTGGCTTTTCTATGGCAGGGTGTAAATGACATATGGTTTTTATTCCACTTCAAAAGTATCTCTACTAGAAAAGGGATATATGAAGTATTTTTTAATAGTAATAGAGGTTTAAGACAAAGGGAATCCCTCTCTCTATACCTTCATATTATCTTATAAAAAGTTAAGCAAAAGAAAAGTTTCAAGAATTTATTAGTTTCATTTTGAATGAAATAAAAAATAATGAAAATTCTTTGTTCTCTAAACAAGAGTTGAAAAATTTAAAGTCCTAGGACTTCATTTAAAATCTTTGACTAAAATATTATATGACTATTTGTAAAATATTTTGGGATAGAAGATGATTGCACAAAAAAAAAAATAGATAATATCAATTCCAAGGCAGTATGTATCAATCACTAGCGAAGCTCATCAATAAAATGAGAATAAATTAAGCTTCTGGAAAGTAAGTGGGTATAATCTACAAGGTAATTTTATCTCTTGAGACTAGTTATAAGTCTTATAGAATAAATTCATGGAGTCCAACTGTTACAATGCTCAATGATAATATTCTTAAGCACTAGTCCTTATCTCTTATGGGTCCAAGGTGACCTGTTGTATCAGTCCACTAGAAACATTTATTTAGTTTTGTTTTTTTATTGGTTTGTAGGGCCATGTTTTATGGTTCCATTTGGGTTTTAGCTCATTAAAGTTACTTTTGTTTCCAAATAAAGCAAAAACTATTATTCAATATGCAAACCAAAAAAGACCTAGTGAAGGAAATAACTTATAAGTTATAAATAAGTTGTAGGTGTTGAAAAGGGCATGTTTTTAAGAAAGAAGCTCTTGACCACAATATTTAAGGATATGGTTGTCTAAGGTAGAATCTATACTATGATGTATATAATGTAAATTAGCATCCACATCCTCTCAGGGAATTTCTCATTTGTATGTAATTTATTAATATTTTGAATTTTCTAGTAATATTAAGTTCCATTTTATTTTTTAGTTGTAGAAAATCAAATTCTTCACTTCATATTTCACATTAGCTATAGATTTGAGTCTTAAAGTTAGATTTCATATTTTTTTCAATTTGTAGATTTTATAGTAGATTTGCATAAATAATAGGGTTACAGTTTGGTTCATCATAGTCAACAGTAAGAAAAAATTACCCTTTCTATCTAGGGAAACGTTATGTCGGCAAAAGAATTGGAGGGTAGGCATAAAATATGGGAAAACTTTGAACTTTAGTATTGAATCTAACCCTATATAATGTGTTAACAAGAAATAGGTGGTTTATGGAGTAAGAATTTAAGATCAAACACATGGATGGTATAGAACTAGAAATATTGTTCACAACTGATTCTCTTCCTAAAGTTTGACAGTTTTAAATATCAGGTGAGATGTTACAAGGAATAGTAAAGATTTAGTTAAATAAGAACAAATACTACCTACCACTAAAGGTTCAAGTTAGAAACCCAAAAATTATCAAAAAAAATAATAGATTAAACTATATGGAACTAGAGATTTTGGCATCATTAAAATTTATGACTGTATGTGGTCAAAAAAGCTTTAAGCTTATGGCTTAACTTTTTTTCCTTATCAAAATAAATAACACCCATAAAATATGGAAACAAATGACCATGTCAATATACTTCCCATAACATGGAATGTTTACACTAGTGTAGTGTGTAAAATTAGAAGTGTAACATGAAAATAAGAAAGTGTTTTCAAGAAAGCTTAAAGGAAAAGAAACACATTCATAAGATACATGAAATCAAGATAACAAATATTTGAACTTTATTCAGTTTTTTCTCTGCTAATATATTATCTTCAGTTAATTGTAGAGGAAATAAAATAATATTTCACCTCTCTCACTCTATCACAAGGATTAATTTTTACTCTCTAATATTTGAACCTATTCGATCTCAATTATCCATTCCAAAGGGATCACAAGAATATTGTTGTTATAACTTGTTGAATTTGGTTCACATTGTTTAGCATTATCAAAATAAGAAACTCAAGGCCCAATGATTTAAAATCCAACCTTTGAGAAATATCTAAATTTAGTGGAAATATTTTGTTTATAACTTATTATCTACATCACTTCTAGTAGGTTTCCCAATAACAACAAGCTCCATGTCAAAAATGAGGGTTGTTCTACCTACATTTCAATATAAAATAATTAATGATAGATATTATAAACACTTTTAAGGTATTTGGCATACATTCCAAAAACATCTAAATTTCTAGGGTAAATAAAAAAATAACAATGTTGATCCTAATATCAAGACCTAAACCTTGCAACAAAAAATGGAAGCAATGAATTTCCCTGCACAATCAATAGCATAAGAGCATTGGCATGGAAGGAAATCAATGTTAAGTACAAACATTTTACTTAGTAAATGACTATAATAGACTAACTTGTAGAAAATAAACACAATATAATAGAAGAACCTCTATGAATTAGTAACCCCCTTTGTAATAGTACATTAGACTACAATGTCATGATAGTTTCATATCAATATGCAATAAACCTATTCCATGGGTTTGTAGTGAAAGTCATGTTATAGCACCATGGTGTAGTAATGTGGATTTCATTAATATAATATGCTATATCACATTTTTAAATTTATAGAATTTAAAATTATGTGCTATAACTTGTCAAAATTTGAATTAAAGTGGTAATTGGACCTTCCCACCAAATCCTTCTTTTGAGTTTTTGAACTTTCATAAGATTCTTCAATCTTATTTTAATAAGATCAAAAGTTGTAATTATAATGGTTAGACATTGCAATGAGGGAGAATATGTTTTAACACACACATGACTATCATCATGAGTCATATTAGTGAGTAGATTAGTAGGTCAAGCAATTTACAATGTACAAGAGGAGTTACATAGGTAGTTAGGATAGTTTTTGACAATAAAAGTGTGTTGTAAATGTTTTTGAATCCTAGTCATTGAATGTATGAGAAGTTTTGAGGGGTTTGGATTTGAAATGAGGATGTATAAAAAGCCATAGAAGATAATAAAGGATACTTTTGATCATATAAAAATAAATAAGCATGATAGACCCTTTACTACTTGTATGAAAATAGTGAGTCTGATTATGAATGAATTGTTAGTCAAAAAGATGCAACAATAACAATTTTTGGTGATCCTTGTACTGGTTGGTAAGTATATATTGATTTTACTATGTGAATTCAAGTTTTGGCTTATTTTTTTTTCAAATTATTTTGAGGGGCAAAACAAGATAGAGTCCTTGCCTGGACCAATGTAATAAGATGATTGTGTAAATGGTATAATAGAGAGAGTTATTTACCTAATAAATTTTTTAAGTTATACACAAGTGAGAAGGTTGATTATGTGTATGTGAAATTTTTTAAATAATTTATTTGTTATTTACAAGTTTTGAGTAAATACTTCCTTTACAAAGTCTATACAATGTACTCTAGGTCTACTTGAATGCTGAGTATAGAATTTTGAGAAATGAACCTTGTTTGAACTAGGGTTATTAAACAATCATATGAATTAGAAAATTCATTTAAAAATAACTTAACCACCTATATGTATTTATATTTATTTAATTTGGTAAGGACATTCTGAGTTAAACAACATAGTCCTATAAGTTGGCACGATACCTCACACAATCAACCCAAGAATTCTTGAAAGGGATAAGCAGAGTTATGGTAAAGGGGTATTTAGTGATGTAAAAAGGAAAATGGTGAAGTTATATGATGTGTTAAGTATCTATAAGAATAGAACCTATTTTATAAATCTAAAACCTTAGTATGTATCTTCTGAGTAGACATAGTCTTGGTGCTATTACAGAATCAAACAAATTCTTAATAATAAATCTTGAACAGAGGTATTGGAGTTATCATTTATTAATTGGAAGAGACATATGACACTTATAAAGGCCTAAAAAAATGATCACAGTCACTGGAAAATATTTGAAAAAGATTGAAAACTAAATCTTTACTCTCTCAGGTCATGTAGAATGTAAGAAACCTTGTTTTATGGTTTGAATTTAGAAATTAATTTTTTAAAGATTTAGCTAATTGAAAGACATAAAACATGGGGAAAATAATAGTTAAAATTTAATTCAAATGATTTTGAATTTTTATTCATGGTTCTTTACCTCAGTGTATGGATTTAGAGAGCTTGAGTGTCAACAAAGCCCTAAGAGGCCTAAAGACCTTAAGAATTTAGTGAAACTTGTTGGGTACATTATAAAATCTATAGTGGTATTGATATACAAATATAGGAATTGTGGAACATTGAAGGATCATCTATATGATACTATTTATTGAATTTTACTGTAGATAAAATTAATTAATTCCTATAAATCTGGTATAAGTTCTAACTACTATATTCATATGCATAGCCATATTGGAGAAAGCACTTGATTGGTATACCCGTCTCAACATTATTGTGTAAGAAGTAGAGGGTAATTTGTTTTTAAAGGACTAATTGATTCCCATTTTGTTAACAATGGAAAAATGAGTGTATATTATAGTTGTTTACATGTTATGCATGTTTATTTTACCTACATCAAAGTTGTAATCCTCTAATTACACATAGAGATGTGAAGTCTTATAATATACTTTTAAATAAGAAAATGTCTAAAATGCTAGCTAAATTTGGTCTATCAAAGCTCTTCACTAGTTCCCAAATCTATATTACCATAAATATGAATATATAATGAGTGTGTAGCCCATGCGTATCTCAAAGTCTCTTCCATTATAAGTAATTCTCCATTTATTCTTATTTTGGACTATGACACATGTGACAATAACTATGAAGCACTTCATGAAATGATATGTTTTTTCATGGATCTCAAGATAGGCAACTAGTTTTAGTATGTGAAAACTCCCTAAATGTTTCATGGTATTACAAAGAATAATCTCTATGTTAATAATTTGATGAGGATTTCCAATGTAATAATCTACAATTTACAGATTATTATCCACACAATACCTATATTTTATTAACACCCTATATAAAACATGGTTTCTAGATACAATACAAAGGGATAGACAAAATTCAAGGTGCATTATATGTGTTCACTAGTTGCATTCACTGTAGGGATGCTCTATGCAAAATACTAGTCACTCTTCCTTACTCTGGCCAAGTCTGGTTATAGAAATAGTAGTCCAACTCACCACCTATATGTCGTTTCATTATATTAATATAACAATTAATTCAAGTTAAAAGTACCAAAATATTTGGTCCACTTTTAATTGAACTCATATATCCATAAAGAGTAAAAATACCAATGGAAAGAAACATTAAAAATATTCAGAACTTTAAGATTTACACATAACTCTATTAACATTAACTTTCATTCCACATTAGTTTTATATTGAGAAAATATTTCCTCTATTTCTTTAACTGCCCCATATTATATAAAAGTAACCCTTTCAATATTCATGCCATGTTTTGCCTCTTTTAGAGTACATAACAACTCTTCACACTTTTTTCAATCCTTAGATTTCATCCACCCTATTTTGAGAGTGTGTAACTTATCTCTAAAATCATTGAGCTCAATCTTAAAAAAAAAAATTATAAAATGAGAGCAGTAAGGTACCTTTAATCCTAAATAAATAATTCAATGTGTGAGTGAGTTCATATCCCAACATTGTGATTCGAATATAGAGACAAGGTCTGTTGTTGAAGAAAGAAGAATGTGAAAACAAGGGGATGGTTGACCGCATAATTTTGTGGGGACATAAAAGTAAAGGTTTTTGTAAGAAACATTTGGAATTTAAGGAGACCTACAAGATATTAGTTAGAAAATATATAAACAATATTCCATATGACAAGCAAGGATGCATAAATTTAGTTATGCAATCCCTTATTCTTAACACTGGCCTGGGGAAAAACTTGTGGAAATTATATCTACCAGAGATAATTAATATCTTCAAAATATTATTATTTATTTCTTAGATTTTCTAGGGCACAAACCTATAAAATGATGATTTATCAAAAAACCTTATGGTAATCTCCCTGGTCACTCCACTCTTTGATTGTCAATCAACAAAAGTAATTGGTAGGTAAAATCTGCTAGTGTAATGCCCAATGATAGGATATGATGATTACATATATGTATGATGAAAAAAATATAATGGCTATCCTAAAATGAACATACAAATAAATTAATGCTTGATATAGCTAAGAAAATTGCTTTGCATAAAACACATATATTCATCCCAACTTCAATGCACCACAAAATAATTGTAGTACCCTCCATTTTATTATATTCTTATCAACTATGCAATTTGAGTATGTTGGTTACTTGGTGATAGATGTCAATAGAAGTATTAATGTAATGCCCTTGTGTGGGACTTCATAGTAATTTGGGTTCTAGAATTTTGTTGTAGTCAATAAACTTTGCAGGACAACCACCATTGAACTCATGTTATTTTAAAATACCAAATGGACTATATATTTTATATTTCAATTGAAAAAAGTAATTTAAATGTAATTATGATTGATCATGTTCTTAGCATTTATTTAATACCATTTCTTGACATATTATCAATAGATGTTATTGAGATATTTATGGTTTTTTGCAAGTGCTCTAGAGAGGGGATGGACCTGGGTGGGCTAATTAGATAAAGTGGGTCTTTTAACATAATAATCCAAGACACACATCTGACTCTAGTCATTATAGTGCCACATTCATGATAACTATAATTAGGTGTAAACATATTGTCTTGGATTCAAGTGTCTATGTTATGTATTTTAATATGCTAAATTGGGTTTTGTGTCTACTTGGGTTCTACATTGATTATGTATGGAAACAAGCCTATATAAACTGATATGAACTTGTCAAAAATAACTACAACTCCTTCTTACCTAATAACTTGTTTGTTTTAGCATACAAGCTGGAAGAACATGAATGTAAAATTTTATCTAGTGATAAAATGGAAGTGGAAGTATGTGTAGCAATTAGGAAAAGCCTTAAACCAAGGGAATACATTAAAAGTGAAAAAAATCACATGTCAATTTACACTATGGACTTGGTCATGAGATCTTCCTACCCTATAAATCATCAAACTTTTAGTTTGACCCTTACTCTCACAGCTGACATGGTAACCAATCATTTACACTTCATCCCACTTAGTTTAATCTTAACATTATAATATTAATGCCCACTCTTTTGGCCTTGAATGCACACATGTACGAGGTTGTGGCAGAATGAATGTTTTACTTGGTGTGCAAGGCCTTTGAGGAGATTTGGGATTAATGGAAAACACATTATGCTTTCTCAAAGAGGGAAGGATCGATGGAAGAAGAGTGAAGGAAGATAGGGAGACAGAAAGAGTAGGATCTCAAAAGGGTTAATCTCAAACTGAGGAATTGAAAACTAGTCGAGAAGCACTGCCAAGTAAGCCTAATGAAACATACTACTCCCATTTGAAATGACGGCAATAAAAAATACAAATGAGATCCAATTGAATAGAGGTCAACCCAGGTAGCCTATGACTTCTTCCACACTCAAAAACAACCAAACAAATACTAATTAAGGGTAAATTTAACCTACAACACTACCTACAACACACTAACACTATTTACAACAAATGATAATTCTATTTAAAACATGTAGTGATTAAGATAAGACAAAACACTATCATATTTTAATTACATAGAAATTCTTATAGTATATGATTATCACAAGAATAAAATGGGTAGAATTATAGCTTCCAGTCCTGCATAGATTATTTACTTCATCTAAGGTAGCTACCTTAATTATTAATAATAACTCATTTAAACATTCCTCTCTTTCTTTCTTTACCTACTTTCTGTATTGGTTTCATATATGGACAAAATATCACTTGCTATCCACTGACTATATTTTGCCTACCAAGTCTTCATTGTGTATATCCTTTGTCACATTAATAACATGTTCCTTCTCTCATATATATGCTCCTAATTTATTATACATGGATTTTAAAACCATTTTCCCCTAGATTAGAGATTTCTCTCTATTGTGATATGCCCATATCTGTGGAAAGGGATTTCAAACAAAATTGATTACATTTTAAATGGATAAAACTATTGCTAAGGTTTGTTGTAGGCTCCCACATTAAATATCATGAGTTATAATTTGGCCTTGTCAAATAATTAAGTCCAATAGGATGTCTTAGAGAATTGGGATGCCCCTACATGAAAATAACCAAGTGCTTTAAATAATAGGCCACCGGCAATGACCCCACTATTAAAATATCTTATGCAAATTTTTCATCATTATAACATTGATGCAAAAAAATTAGGTCAACCTTTCAAAGTCCATAAAATTTGACCCATATATCCATTTGAGCTCCTTCACATGTGAAAGCAATCGTATCAAAAGTTTTTTTAATGTTCCTAAGTTGTTCTATTTGCCTATGAATGTTTTTGATATTTTTCAAAGGCCATACATGATCATCTAAGGGTCTAAAATTGTGATTTAATTATTTTTTAGGGTTTTTATATTTTATAAAATTGTATATTTTTAGAAATGGACATAAAATTCAATTCAATTTAATCCCATAGTCTAATCATAGTGTTTAGGATATTACATGAGATTTTTGGGATATTTCAGGAGTTTGTAAAAATAGACAATTTTTTTAGATTTTAGGGCTTTTATTTTTTTTTTAAATATTTTTTCATGAAAAATGTAATGTGTATGTTGAGGATTAATTTTATCATGGTTTGGGTTTTTAATTATTTCAATTCATTCAATATGAATCGATACAATTTACTATTCAAAATCTTTATCTACATGTAATTTTATGTCTTATTGGTTTTGGGTTCATTATCTGGTATTAAAGCAAGTTCAAATCTTGAAGGAGTAAATAATGATGAGAGGATGAGGAGGTGTTATGTAGGTGAGCCATAATATACAAGAGATATAGAGGTAAGTTTAAAAATTAATATAGGTTATCAATAATCAACAAAGAAGACAAGGTGGTGATGAGGAAGACATAGATCATGGTGAAGAAATTCAACAAGAAGAAGAATAAAAATAGTATCCACCATCAATGGAAGAGAAGATGGTTCAGCATTTAGAAGTAAGAAATGTAGGAATCAAAGTTGATGTTCCAGATTATGGATACTATTCAAAACCAGAGGAGTTGATAGATTGGATGAATAGCATAGAGAAGTTCTTCTAGTGGAAGACTATGAGAGAATACAAGAAGGTAAACATAGCATGTCCAAAATTGAAAGGTCATGCAATGATTTGGTGGGATCACATGTATAAAGAGAGATAGAGAAAAGGTAATGAGAAAATTAATTCATGAAAAAATATGGAGAAGAAGCTAAGGGATAAATATCTTATTATGGATTATGCATAAACCTTTTACAAAAGATTTCATAATTTAAGGCAAAAAATTCATAGTATAGAAGAGTATATAGATGAATTTTATAAGATTTCCATATGAGTGGAACATGATGAAATAAAATATTATATGAATCAACGTATGTAAATGGTTTGAAATTTTATATTCAATATGAATCAAACAGACATAGAATACTTAAAGTGGAGGAGGCTAATTAATTAGCTTTGAAGGTAGAAAAAAACAAAATAGATAGAGCTTTAGAAGGACATCTACTAGTCATAAAGGAGGTGGATCCCCAAAAATAAATGGATAAGGTGGTTTTAATTTTAATAAAGGTGAATCATCACGTGGTACATATAGGCAAGGGTTTCAATACCAATAAAGAGGAAGAGGATTTCAGAGAGGACAAGGTTATGGTGGTGCTAGAGGATCATTTCTAATTCAATGTAGATGTTATGTATATTAAATATGTGGATAATAATAACCTAAAATATTTGAGTGCCGACACTATTAAGATCAAGAAAGGAGGCAAGAAGATCACCCAAGAGTAAATCTAGTTGAGGCTGAAATAGAAGAGCATGATACTAAAGTTACACTAGTAGATGTTGGAGAGAATCTCATAATGAGAAGAACCATGATCATTTCAAAGAAAGATGAAGTGAAATATAAATAAGGTGGTGATGCATGGCTGTGATCAAATATTTTTCAAACAAGATGTACTTCAGATGGAAAGGTATGCAGAGTAATTATAGATGGTGGTAGTTGTGAAAATATGGTTTCTAAAAAAATGATTGAGAAAATAAATCTGTAATGCAAAAATCATCCAAATCATAATCATGTTTCATGGTTTAAGAAAGGTAATGAAGTTATAATAGATAAAAGGTGCCTAATCAAGTTTTCTATAGGAAAGAGTTATAATATGAAATCTGGTGTGATGTTATTCTGATGGATCCATGTCATATATTATTGGGATGACTGTGACAATTTGATAGGAAATTAATTCATGATGGAGAAAATAACATATACATTTTGTAAAGGTGTTAAAAAATTATATTTATTATCTCAGAAAGAGGAAGAGAAGACAAAATGCATGCTCTCTACTAAAGAATTTATCGAATATATGAAGGTAATAGGGTGTTATTATGCATTAATATCAAAGAATAAAGAAAAAAAATGGTGCCAATACCAATAGAAATAGAAAGAGTATTTAAATAATATGTAGATGTTATGCTTGATGAGTGACTAGATGGTTTACCACCAAAGAGAGATATAAAACATCACATTGATTTGATTCTAGGATCAACTTTACCCAATCAAGTGGCATATAGGATGAGTCCAATAGAACATGAAAAATTAAATAAACATGTTACTAAATTTATAAGGAACAAGGTGATAAGGGAGAGTATGCTTCCTTATGCAACACCATCTTTGATAACTCCAAAAAAAATGGAGAATGGAGAATGTGTGTGGATACCAAAGCAATTAATAAAATTACAATAATCTATAGGTTTCCTATACCTCATTTAGATGATATAATAGATGTGCTTTCAAGAGGAAAATGTTTTACCAAGATTGATCAAAGGAGTGGTTATTATCCAATTCAAATTTATGAAGGAGATGAGTGGAAAACTACATTCATGACTTGGGATGGCTTATATGAGTGGATGGTGATGCCATTTAGATCATCTAATTCACCTAGCACATTTATGAGGGTAATGAATACAATGCTATGAGAATATATTGGTAAGTTTTTAGTTGTTTATTTTGATGATATTTTGATATTTAGTAAGACTAAAGAAGAACACTTATAGCATTTGAGAATGGTAATGGATTTTTTAATAAAGGAGAAGTTGTATGCAAATATAAAGAAGTGTAGGGTTATGCAAAATATTTTGGTATTTTTGGGATTTGGAGTTTAAACAAATGCTTTGAAAATTGATGAAAGGAAGATAAAGGATATTGTTGAGTGGCCTATTCCAAAAAGCATTACATAGGTAAGAAGTTTCCATTGTTTAGCAACCTTTTGTAGAAAATCTATTAAAAAATTTATTAGTATTGTGGTACCATTAACATAATGCATGAGAGGGAGGGAATTTTTATGGACTAGAGTGGCCATAGAAATCATTGAATTTTTAAATAAAAATATTACAAAAAGACTAATTTTAGCATTATCAAATTTTAACAAAGTGTTTGAGGTTGATTGTGATGCTTCATTTATTGGAATTGGTGTTGTACTAAGTCAACAGAGAAATCCAATGGCATATTTTAGTGATAAATTAAATGAGGTAAGAATAGAGTATTCTACTTATGATGTTGAAATTTATGTAATTGTATAGGCATTAAAACATTGGAGGCATTATCTGGTGCCTAAGTTTATACTATTTACAGAGCATGGAGCTTTGAAGTATGTGAATACACAAAATAGGTTGAATAGTAGGAATACAAAGTGGGTTTATTTATTATATGGGTATAATTGTTTTGAAACATAAATTAGGAAAGCAAAATTAGGTAGCTAATGTATTGAGTATAAGGGTAACATTAATAACTACTATGATGATTGAAGTAGTTGGATTTGAAGCTATTAAAGAATTATATGATATTGATCCATATTTTATCATGTTATTTGAGAAGATCAAGAATACATTAATAGGTGGGATAGATTATATTCATGATGATTATCTTCTACAAGAAGATTATCTCTTAAAAAGGAAATACTTATGCATTCTAGTTGGGTCTCTATGAGACAATATAATAAGAGAATTACATAGTCATGGTTTAGCTAGACATTTTGGTAAGATAACGATAATTTCTTTGGTGAAGGAAAAGTATTTTTAGCCAAATATGATGAGAGATGTGACAAGGTATGTTTCAAGGTTCAGAATCTGTAAGGTGGCTAAATGACATGCACAAAATACTAGACTATACATGCCATTACCAGTTCCAAGAGGACCATACACAAATTTAAGTATGGACTTTGTGTTGGGATTGAAAAACACATAAAGAGATAACAATTCAATTTTTATTGTTGTAGATAGATTTTCTAAAATGGTTCATTTCATTACATGTAAGAAAACTAATGATGACACTAGAGTTGCATAATTATTTTTTATGGATATTGTGAGATTACATGGTATTACAAAAACTATTACATCAGATATGAATGTAAATTTTCTAAGTCATTTCTAAGGACTTTGTGGAATAATAAGGGTAATAAGCCACAATTCAGTAGCACATATCACCCAAACATAGATGGATAGACAATATTTGTGAATAAGAACTTAGGAAATTTAATGAGATGCTTACTGGGAGATAAGCCCAAGTAATGGGGCTTGGATTTACTTCAAGCTAAGTTTGCATATAATAGTTTAGTGAATAAATAATAAATAATGTTACCTTTTTAAAATTTTTATGGAATAAATCTTATGGATATTTTAGATTTGGTACAATTACTAATTGTAGAATTAATTAGTGATGATGCATAAACATTTGTAGAGCATATACAATAGTTAGAAGAGGGAGTAAGAAGAAAGTTGTAGAAAAGTAATGTGAAATATAAAGAAATAACATATTTTAGAAGAAGATCCAAGGTATTTTATGAAGGAGAGTTGGTAATGGTTTACTTGAGGAAAGAAAAATTTCCAAATGACACATACAACAAGTTGAAGTACAATAAAATTGGACAATGTAGAATTGTGAAGAAGATAAATGACAATGCTTATGAGGTGTGTTTACCATAGAATTTTGATATATCTATAGTATTTAATGCTTTAAATTTATATGAATTCCATAGAGAATATGGTGAAGATGAAAAAGACGAAGAAGGAAATTGGGAGTAGTTGGTTTCAAAGAAGAAACATAAAAAAGAACAGGTTTTCGATATGAAGACAGTGCGAATAAGGCAAGGGAATTATAATAGGTATTTTGTGAAGTGGGAAAGATTTCAAAAAGAAGATAGAACTTAGATTATAGAATGGGAGTTACAAAATATTGATAGGAAAAAATGATAGCAATATAATCAGGCCAACTCATAGGAGGTGAGTTGTTTTCAACAAGAGGAGAATGATGAAAAAGAATGGGCCAACCTTTCAGACATCATAACATTTGACCCATAGCTCCATTTGTGATCTTCCACACACCAAAATGACCATATAAAAAATTTAGTTGATGTCACTAGGTAGTTCTACCTCTTAAGAATGTTTTTAATGCTTTTTAGAGGCCATACATGATCATTTGAGGGTTTGAAATTGTGATTTATTTATTTTTCTAGGTTTTTTCTATTTTTATAAAGTGTATATATTTAGAACCAGACATCAAATTCAGTTGAATTTAATCCCATTGTCTAATTATAGTATTTAGAATATTTCAGAAGATTTTTGGGATATTTTCAGAGTTTATAAAAATATGATTTTTTTTAGATTATTTTTTTTTTGAATTTTGCTTCTAAAATTTAATTTTTGAGTTGAGGATTATTTTAGCATGGTTTGGGTTTGTAATTATTTCAAGTCATTCAATATGAATCAATACAAGTTATTGTTCAAAATCATGTTTTATTGGTAATTTTATCATTGTGTATTTAGAGGAACAACATCTTGAAAAATAAATAGGAGCCTATTTTGAAATTTCTTTTCCTGATTTCTTTTCCAAAAAGTTTAGATTTATATAAAAAATAAGTAAATAACAAATACTCACATTTCAGTTCAGATTTTATAGAACATAGAATTTTAGATCTTAAACCCATCTCTAGTAATTGTCCAATATCAGTTTTTACTCATTGTAGGGGTAAAACTCAAACAAGGGATTTGACAAGATATACTAAATACAGGATATGTCAAAATAAGTTTTAGCAGAAAGAAAAGATGTCTTTAACAAGACTTGGGTTGGTCCCAAATGTCATCCAACTCATATTTTTAGACTGACATTCAAGGAATTGATAAAGAAAAGAGGCTTTGGTGTAGTAAATGTATTGTGGGAAGATTTATTATTCATAATTCATCAAATAAGTTACTTGTGGCCTAAATTTTCTTGTTTAGGGATTTGAATTTCATCTCTACCCATTGTAGGAAAACAACAAATCAACTAAACACTTTTTTCAAGATTGAATCTACATTTTATATTTCACTGAAAAAGATATCAACCAAATTTTCTTAATACCTTGATATCAATATTAAAATGAAATAAAATTAGTACAAAGTAATATACTACCCTTTTGAACACATATAAGCTTTCTAAAAAAATTATTCTCTCTCTTTAGGAATCTTCTCAAGTATTTTTAAGTAATCCAAATTGTGTCATTTGATGATTTACAATTGTGGTGAATGTTTGCAGGTCTAGGGCCATACACTCATTTTCAAGATTTAACCAATGCACAGTTGCACACTCTAATTAGGCAGAACTTTATATTGGATGTGATATAGAAAATGATTCATCTTTTAGAATAGTTGTTATGCATAATCCTAAACATAGTAATTTGACATATATAAGACTCAAGGGAGAGAATTATTAACTGATAAAGAAGAAAAATAAGTTCTTGATACATAAAAGCATTTACTTGAGGAACATATAGGCAATGATCAAAGGGAAACAATTGGTATTTTTTTTAAAATATTCCATCTTTAAAGAGGAGAGTGGTAACATTGGATAATGAATGTATAGGTAATTGATAGTATGCACATAGATTTACCATAGGGAGCATATCTGCTGAAAAATACTCTACTAGTAGGATTTCTTTGATTAACATATGATTTAGCATTTAGAAAAGAAATAGATTTTGTTTGTTAACCAACTCATCATAGTAAACTTTTAAAGGAAGAATGTTATCTAAAATTATGTAATAAAAAACTTGCCTCACTTTTTTGCAATAATGAGAGAATAAAAATGTACTATGCTTGCTCCTTGTATGTATTGATGGATCTACCATTGTGCTCTACCAAATACCAAGTGCCAATGGCAAGTTGAAGTACCAAATATCCAAATTTCTAAATCTAGAGCTACTACAGATGTGAACTATGAAGATAGTGCACCCATTCTAGAGTAAATTGGACAAATATTCCTACCTTTCACTCAAGGTTTTTGCATGGAATAGAATCAAGGAGTAGATTTAAAGATTTTAAAAAATTTTACTTTTTTTGTGAATTGGGCCAAAATGGTTGAAGGCCATTTTGAGCCCTTAACCCCATTGCAAAGCTTTCTACAAAGGGGTTGCAGGCTCATGAAATGGCCCACAACCATCCTAGAATGTTTTCTCATTATAGATGAATTATTTATATTATGAAGGAGGGTAGAAAATATAAAAATAGGTTTTAAACCTATGTTTATTTTTACAAGTTACAAGCCCCCAAAACACATAATACGACACATCTATTATGTTTCTTACAACCTAGTCCTATTCAAAGACATTGCTTTAAAATCATGGCTAGGGGACATGATGGTGGGAAAAACAGATATTGAAAACAATGTCAGAACCTTGAAGAGTAAGTATGACCTTGCAACATCATCAAGGAACAAAGCATGTCTCAGTATAGGTAGTAGAACCACCTCAATAATGATCTATTAATGCTTGACAAACACCATATGTTCATGAGTAATTTTATGATGGAATTGAATAAAAAAATCAATGGGAATATATGGGATAACAATGGTCCCTATTCGGTCACTCGCATGGTCAAGAACCTTGGAGAAAAAAGTATGATACAGTTCTAGTTCCAGGCCTTATTGACTAACACTAAATTTTTTATGTATATTGGGGTTTTCCTAGGTTTTCATCATCTGCTCTATTTTACTTTAGAACTTAAATATTTATTTTATGAAATTAGGTTGTAAAATAGTCATAGGGACCAAACATAGAAATATTTCAAAATCCATTACTAAATAAATATGATAATAATAAAGAAAGTACTTACTATAGAATCTACAATGGCAGATCATTTGTTGGAAGATGTCAGGAACAATAAAATTCTTTACAATGATGTAACTAATGCGTAATAAGTGTGGTTTTCACTTCTTCCTAATTATTATTAATTATTATTCCCATCCTAATAAAAAGCATTCTTTTTTCACCCAAAAAATGAGTACTAATTTTTGCCTCCGAAGAAGTCAAATTTTTATTATAAAAAATTTAAAAAATGAACAAGTCAAATTTTTATTAAAAAAATTAAAGAAATAAAATAATTATAGACAAAATCATATTTATAGATAAAATTATAATTAATTTCTCTAATTATTGTCTCAAAAGACCCCCCTAGTAGTAGCGATGTGATTAAAAATGATTTAGTCTATTCATTTGAAAACTTCTTTAAGGATTTGTTCCCTGATTTTGCTTTGGATCAAATGTAATTTGTGAATTTTATTATGAATATTTATCAATGATAATCATAATGTTGAGTTATTGAGTCCTTTTACAAAATAATAAATCCAAATTGTGTTTTGGAGCATAGACAATGACAAAGCCCTTGTTTTGATGAGTTCCTTCTAAGGTTTTTCGAACACTTTTAGAAAATTGTATAAAATGATATTATTAAAGTTTCCTATGTTCAATGGGATCCTTGGTAATAATTCTAAATGATTTTAAATACATTTTTATAGCTCTGATCCCCAAGAAAGCTAAACTTTAGATAAATATCCCTATGTAACACCATTTATAAGATTATTTTAAAATCCTTGGATAATCATCTCCAAATCCTCATTCCTATTGATATTTCAGAACAACAAGGTGATTTTTTATTAAATAAACATATATTAGATGGTATTGTTATTTTTCATGCGTTAATTCATTCAACTAAATTAAATAAGGAAGTGATTATGATCATCAAACTTGATATAAACAAATCTTCTGATACAGTAAACTAGAACTTCATTTTTAAAATACTTAATAATTTTGTGTTCTTAGAGGCTTTGTGGGATTGCATTAAATCTTACGTTTTATTCATATGTTTTCAATACTTTTAAATAAATTCCTAACTACTTTTCACCATGCTCTAAGATATCTTTATCATTAAGACCATATCTCACCTTACCTCATTTTCATCATGGAAGAGGCCATAGGCAAAGCATTATCAAAGGAAAAATCATTACATCTCATAAGCGAATTCAACATTACTAAGAATGTAAACTTATATTAAGGATAATTTGTGGATAATACAATTTTGGGTAAATTTGTTTTAGGAATTTGTCTTAACCCTTCTCATTATTTTGTTAGTGTAATAGTTTATATGGATGCATATGCTTTATAAGTCATCATGTGAGCATTTTATTTTATCGCACATTCAGGGGAAGTAGTAATTACTAATATTAGACTTAAGTATGCAATTAAGTTTTGAGGCCAATGAAGGCATCCACGAATTTATTGTATTGAGTTATCTCAAAGGAAGTTACCCATTCAAAATGGCTTACAATCAATTCAATATTTTCAAGTGTTATACTAATTATCTAAATGTGTTAATTCATGTTATTTCATACATTTTTATTAATTATTGTAGGAGGATCTTCCCATATGATATTAGATGACTTTCTAGGGCCATTTTTTTTCCTTCAAAATTTCCTAACCTTAGTCTACTGCATACATCATTCAATTAATTTTCAAGAAAATCTTAACTCTATTATGATGTATAATTCAATTAAGTAATTTTCTATAATTTGTTTCAAAACAAGGTAAAACCATGACCACATAAGTATGGGAAATGCTTGTGTGACATCCCTAAAACTCATCATGAGGAGTACCAAAGGAACCCCAAAGTAGCTAGTGCATTAAGAGGAGCTACCAACAAAATGAGCAATGACTCCTTCCTGATTGAGCAGTTCACATCCACGAGGAAAACCAAGCACTGTCACTTAAACATAAATCTATGGCCAAAATATTTTTTGAGACTGGTACTCGCTTAGACGACATTAGTGGCTATAGTGATATTTTTGAAACCCTTAGGAAATGATTGAATCTTGGGGCCTATTTTTATCAATTTTAGAAAATTTCTAATAGACTCAAAAAAAAATCAACAGAGTATCTAAAAAATGTCAGAGGAATTATAGGCATATATTTGGCAAGGAAAAAATTGCAAAAATCATTCGTAGAGTATCAGTAAACTCTTAGAGGACTTACTACCAAATAGAAAAAAAAAAAGAGAAATCAAGAAAGAAAAACTATTCATATTTTTTCCATATCTCTTCTTCTATATCCCCATTGATTATAATACTTTATTCAAACACCTAAATTTCTATTCCCTAAATTCTCTTTTTTGAGGTCCCATATCCCAATTCCACTCTTAATTCCCATAAATCATAGTTTTTCTTTTTTTAGGTTATACCATAACTTTTATTTTTGTATGTTTTCCTTAAAAAAAATTACAGTGTTCATCTCCCTTTTCCACTCCTTTGTCCCTCTTTGAAAATTTTTCTAGTTTTTCTATTTTCACTCCTAAAATTGCCCTTGTCTTCATCAATCATACTCCTATTATATAAAAAAACTAGTAAAAGTATCTTTATCCCTTTTGATTTCATCCAAATTAAAATATTTCTTTACTAAACATGTCTTAACTCTAGTTTTCCTACCCATTTCCAAAAAAAAAAGTCTCTTATTTTAGTCACGGTAGTAACCCAAACAGGAGCAAAAAACATGGAGGATGAAATTATTTACCTCAAGATCCACATCATATATCTTGATGAAAATATTTTTGGTCTTAGTATTCAACATAACACCATGAACAATAGATGACATCCAAAGTCCTCTTCAAACATTGGATTTTCTTCTTATAGTTATTTTTGTTGGTTAAAGCTTAATTTTCCTTACTTTAATGGTGTAAATCTGACTAGATGGATCTATTAGGCATAATAATATTTTAGTTTTTATAATACTTTTGATGCCAATAAGGTCTCTATTGTATCATTTCACTTAAAACATGGATCCTTTCAATGGTATCATTGGTATACCAAGGCTCATGAGGAGCCCATATGGACTGATTTTTGCACCCTCATTTTACAAAAAAATGGTCTTAATGGCTTTCATGACTTTATTAGATCACTCACTACACTTAGCCAAATAGGGACCATGAGAGAATATGAAATAGAATTTGGAAATTCGGTCAATCACACAGGGATTATCTGATGAATTCTTTAGGAGTTGCCAACTCGATCTGAGGTCAAAATTTTCTAGCCTAACATGATGATGGAATCCTTAGGGTTGGTTAATTTGGTAGAGGCCAATATCATATCTCAGCGATGATTCAAATCTAATTTTTATTCATTCAAATATACAACTCCACAATTCTCTCAAATAATGCCAACCCACAGAACCACTCCTATCAAGTGTTTGACTAAAGCAAAGATGTAAGCCCATGGATAAAAATGACTATGTTATAACTTTGATGATAAATTCACTATAGGACATCAATGTGTCAAGTAAAATCTCTATCTCTTAGATGTGGACTTTGTAGATAGGATTATAAAACAAGTTAGTCAAGCATTAGTACATACATAATGAAATATGCATAAATAAATAACTAACCAAGCATATCTATTCTTATGGGTATTAAAAAGGATATCAAGAAACAAATGAAATAAAAAAACACCATATTACCTTCCCAAATGGATTCACCATACCCATGTGCCTCAAAAGCATGTTCTCCCTTGATCAAGCATCCTTGTCTTTGTCAACAATGGTGGTAAGCTCCTCTAATGCCTCAAGAACACTCCATAGAACCTAGTATCTTGATTTAAAATAACTAGCCTATCATTGAAGCTTTCAAACAAAACCTATGATTTAATGCAAATCCTTTTGAAGATATTTGAGCATCATAACCTTGCACCAAAATAACTTGAAAATGATGTTCATGGCTTCTCTATTTATAAATTTTTGATATTGATCACGATCAACCATGACCATCCATCTCAATATTGAGACATGTGGCCATGGATAATCATAATATTTAGAATTAAATCCATAATTATCTTCATCATGACCTTGGAAGAAGGGGCATTGAAGAGGCATGGGAGGTATTAACTAGGCATGGGTGACCCATAATCCTGATATTTGTATCATTTATGTCTTAAAGATGTCTTCCCATGAAATGAGGTCACCAAATGATGTAGTTAATATGAATCAACAATCAAAAACAAATATTCAAAAAATCTCATGGAAAATCCACTTAATCTCTTGATTTGGAATAATTAGCCTTAAACAAGGTTAATTAACATTTGTGTAATGATTTTAAAATAGGCGCTCAATTAAATAAAAAAAGTTAGAAAGTCATATTACTAAGTTGTAATTTGACTCTGAAAGAATTCGAAGGTGACGTTAGATGTGATATAACCTTATTTCCATTTAGGATGTTTTCAATGCAAAATAACAAAGATACATGGCATGTACCAATGAATTTAGAAGAAAAAAGTGATCCAAAGCACAAAAGGTGAAATCATCATTTTGACTCGTAATGAATTGATCAAAGTTAACTGACCCATAAATTTTGTTTCCCTATTTAGGGATACTTTGACCTAAATTAGAACTTTTAAATGGAAAGTTCACATAATTTAGCATGTTTTATGGATTTCGACCTGAAATGTGCATTTGAGTGCAACTCAAGTAAGATTGACAATTTCAACACAACTAGTGTTAAGAATTTGATGTCTACAGACTCTCCCCCCAAAACTAAAGATTGAGTATATGTTTTGAATAAAATATATTATCCAAACAAATTTTAGTTGATTATGGAACCTACATTTTAGGAAGACTAGCCAGAGATCTCTCTTTATGCCTAACCAGGTATCACCACCCCATGACACATGTGAGTTAGGGGTTACTTCAAGAAATTCCCTCTCACAATAATCATTGATTCTAGTAACACTTATAACTTCATTTACCCTTAGATCTCTAAATAGGATATTTGTTTTATCTATCCTTACTCCAAATTTAAAGTCATGATTGCCTATGGGAGAACATTACCTTGTAAAGGGAAGAATCATAATGTGCATATATCTATTGTATATTAAAACTTGTGCTTTGACATGTTTGCCTTGCCATTAGGTGGATGTGATGTTATTTTAATATCCCAATATTTATGCACACTTGGTCCCATATTATGGGATTTTTCTAAACATTGGATGTATTTTTTAGATAATGGGAAAAAACACACATTGAAAGGCTTTACAACCATGGTCTCTAGGCATCATAAGTTAACATTGCATAGAAAATATTATTAAAAATAATTCACATGATTTCATTTTATATCTCCATTATATATAAGTATAACCATCAATGGTCTCCACTACTCCTTCTGATCCACAAAACATTCTCCATAGGTTTTTAGGTGTCTTTGCCAAACCAGTGGGATTGCCACCTTCATGGCAAGAGGACCATTATATTTAAATACTTCCTATAAGTGTCCCTCCAAACATCTATCCCTACTGATACCCATTTCAACAAAAGAATAAGATCAATATGCTCCATTCAGACTTACTAAAGCAAGTTGTTATTTGCCGAAATACCAGTCCATATTCTTCCCTAGTTCTCCTTGTTTATAAAAAATATGGGTCATGGTGCCTCTACATTAAATTTCATGCACTGAATCAAATCACAATCAAGGATAAATTCCTAGTCTTTGTTATTGATGAGCTTCATGATGCTCATTTTTTCTACAAGTTAGATCTCTTCTTTTGGTATCATCAAATCCAAATTCATGAGGATGATATCCCTAAGATTGGTTTTCACACACATGATGGCCACTATGAATTTTTGGTCATGCCCTTTGGCCTCACTAATGTTCCTTTAACATTATAGGCATTGATGAATAAAATATTATGGCCCTACCTATGAAAATTAATTTTGGTCTTCTTTGATGATATCCTCATCTATAGTAAAACATGGTTTACGCATATCCAACATCTGGAGCTCGCACTGCAACTTCTCTCTGACAAACATATTTATGGAAAATTGTTCAAATGTGCTTTTGGATAGGACCAAGTGGAGTATTTAGGGCATATTATTTTAGGCCAAGGGGTTTTGGTGGATCTTAAAAAATAGATACCATGATAAATTGGCCTAATCCTCAGACACTTAAGAGCCTCTATGGTTTTTTGGGGATGACTAGATAGTATCATAAGTTTGTCAAAGATTATGGGAAGATTGTAGCTCCACTAATAGCTATGTTGAAAGAACATGATTTCACATGGACACAAGTGGCTAAGTGTGCATTTTTAAAACTAAAATAATATATGTGTACTACACCTATTCTCGCTATCCCAAATTTTACCAAGACCTTCACTATCAAGAGTGATGCTTGTGTCAATGGACTTGGTGTTTTTCTCCTCCAAGAAGGATTCCCCATTGCATTCACAAGAAAAGAGATTTATGGAAATAATTTAGTAATCTCTACTTATGAGAAGGAAATGATGTCTATTTTACATGTAGTACAAAAGTGATGGCTATACCTATTGGGGAGTCATTTTTATATCAAAACTAAACACCAGAGCTTGAAATATTTCCTAGAACAATGGCTCTCTACCTCATCAAAACAAAATTGTGTCAATAAACTCATAGGTTATGACTATGAAATCATTTACAATAAGATTAAGGACAATATTATGGCTAATGCTTTTTCTCACACATTTGTGGACCAAGTCTTCCTTTTAGTGATTTCCATGCCTATTCCAAATTGGTTAGATATTGTATAATAGGGATATGTGAATGACTCCTCATTATCTAAAATCATTTAATAGTTGGCCAATAACCCTTATATTATACTATATTATTATTCTTATGGTGATTATTTGTGATACAAGGGTCATCTGGTGCTTCCCTAGAGCACAAATCCTCAACAAGTTGCATTCTATGAACTCCATGCTTCTCCATTAGTAGGGCACTCAAGGTTCCTAAAAAGTTATGAATGTGCATGATGCAAATTCATTTTCAAGGAAATGAAAAAAATAACTCAATAGATGGTGGTTGAATGTGATACTTGTCGACATAAAAACACTCATCCCTAGGTTGCTTTATTAGGACTTGGTCCAAAGTCTTAACATTAGGTTATATTTTTGGTAGGCAATAAATAATTATTTTAAATGGGGCATGCATCTTTTAGTAAAGACACCCCCATAAAATAAAGTTACATAGTTTTAATTTTAGGTAGTTTTTATGTTTTATATTTATTAATTAGAACTACCTTACGAGTTGTTTTCTCATAAATAGTTGGTTATAGGATTAGTTGTTATTACCGGTCATTGGTAAAAACTATATAAATCAATGTATGCATTATAAAAGGGTTAACGGAGTAAAGGCACCCTTATGTACTTGATTTTTTGAATGTCAATAAAATATTTGTAGACTCGCACTAAGTGGGGACAAGGTTCAAACTATTTTATTCAAGGAGTTATTAGTGGTATCAGAGCATGGTAATTTTGGGAGCTTGGTGAATTTGAAAGCAAGGCTAGGTGAAAAGTCAAATTCACATGAATTCATTGGCATGAAATAAAGTATACCATATAAAGTAAAAATTTTATTGGTTTAAATGTTTGAAAATTTATTAAATTATTTTAATTTTTCAAATATTTTTTACATTTAAACCTGTATTTTTCATATACCACCATCTGGTCATTTTGATCATTCATACTCCATTAAAATTGTGTTCAAACACCTCCTCTATCATTAAAAATGAATTTTTTAGCATTTAAATGTTATTAAAATTCATTATTTTTTTACACAAATGGACTTTTATGACCTATTTACTTGTGAAAAACCTCTAAAATTTCCATTCATGGCTGCGATTGTTAATTCATTTCATTCTCAGGCCTCCTAAAATCCAAAACACCTACAAATATTGTTAAAACCCCTAATTTTCTATCCTCAAAGGAAAATTTACATATTGTTTTTAAGTTGTATGGCCTTCCAACACCCTAGTTGCAATTTGAATCCATATCCATCAATAAATACATTGAAAATTTGCCAGAACTCATCCAAAATCCATGTTATCCTACCTATATAGATTTGTATGGCCTGTAGGAGAGAGAACAGGTGCAGAGAAACTTCCAGGACTTGCCATGGCATCCAAAGGAAGAATGGCATAGGTTTAAACTCAGAGAAACAATTTTTTTTGCTGTTTCTAAATTTTGATTCGAATATTTCTCTTAGCTGGGTCCCACGTGAAAAACCATGAGTGAGAAGACTAAAAAAAGGGAAAAGTTTTGATTTATTTACACACATTTAATTTTTTTTTAATTTTCCCTCATAGAAAAAATTGAGAATAAGTAGAAAGTTTTGAGTATCATATCTTGAAAGTGCTCTTAGAGCAATTGGTTGAAGTCATTTTGTAAGAAGTTTGCAAAGGAGGAGGTCAGGGGTTCAAATCCCTTCTTTTTGAAAGAAGTTATTTTGATTTATAATATACTTTTTGTCAAAAGAATATTCCCTTCTAAATCTGCTTTTTGTATGCCTTGAAAGCTGTGAAATGCATACATATTGTATTATGTTATTTTTTTCGAAAAAGGGGAATTAAGACTTTATTTCTTTTACATTGCTATGGTGATATAAGGGTGTAATTGGTGGAATAAGATTGTAATTTGGTGAAATAAGGGTGTAATCATTGATTTTTTGTGAGGTTAAGTTCAAAACCCATTAAAATTTTTTATTTTGTCTTTTGTCCTCTATGCGGAGGTTAAGTGAAAAAACCCTGTAGAAGCAATGTCTTGTGTAGTGAGTGTGATATTTGTTTCATCTTTTTTGCATTTTTTATCACTTTTCGCTAATACACTCACTTTCATTTCAAGATGATGAAAATTAAAAATTTGCTTTCAAATGGTGATAGATTAACAATTTCCAATTATTCTGATTGGAAATGATTGATGTAAGCTTCACTAGTTTTTAATGAGTTATGGGATATTGTCAAGAATGAAAATCTCACATTGCCAAAAGAGAAAGGTAAATTAGATGTATTTAATTTGTGTTATTCTAAGGCCTCAGCTCTCATTAAATGCTATTGTACTCATGATACTTATCTTCATGTTGAAAATTCTCCTCATAGTTACACTGCATGGAAAACATTGTCAGATTTGTATGGTAAGAAACCTAATCATAAGAATATAGATATTCATATGGAGTTATTTACTTTGTCATTAGATGAAGATGGGTATATGGGAGAATATATATTTAAGTTCAAAAATATCACTACTAAGTACACTAAGGCTAGTTTTGGAAAACTAAATAATGACTTCATAGTCACTGCTGCTTTGAAAGGACTACCAGGCTCCTATAGGAATTTTGTTGAAATGTTGCATGTCTCTAACAAAATCATAGGGATCACCTTTGATAAGTTGGCTAAGATTCTCATCTAACATGACCTCTCTCTACCCAAGAAATCCAAGAAAATTAAAGAAGCCCATGTTTTAGAGTCAAAGCCTAGTTCATTTTCATCTGAGCATCAAAACAATAGAGGAAATAGTTATAGAGGGAGTTGAGGTTACAAAGGAGGTAGATATCAGAATAGAGGTAGGGTTCATTCAAATAATAAACAATCTAACCAATCACTTTCACATGAAATAAGTGATCAAGGACATGGTCACAACTCATATAGGGGCAGAGGTCGAGGTAGATTAGATAGTCAGTGTCATAGATGCGGAAAATTTGGTCACATTTCCTCACAATGTAGGATTCCTTTTGATAAAATTTAGAGGCCACAAAAAGTTACTAAGACTAACTCTGCTCAGTACACTGATCATGACTATGATGAGTCCAGTAATGTTGCCCATGAATCTGCATTCACTACTTTAGGTCATATTGATTATATTGAATATGAGGCTAGAGATGAGCTCAAAGATGTATGGGGTTTAGACATAGGAGCAACCAAACACATGAAATTTAGGAGAGATTTATTTTGGTATTTTAAGGAAGCTTCTTTCTCTCCAATTGCCTTAACAGATAAGTCTAGGACTTGGATCTATTCAGATTCATCTTCCTAATGGGTCTATAAAATACTTGGAGGATGTTGGGTATGTTCCTACATTGAAGAAACACTTACTTTATTTAGTAACTATTTGGAAGAAGGGTTATCAAATTGTGCTTGAAAATGGGCTCATTTACATGAATTTAGTGAAGGATGATTATAATACTATGTATATAGGATATGAAGATGGAAACTTGGTTAGATTTCATTGTAAAGTGCTTCTTCCCACTATATAACTTGCGGTAGTTGTTGACATAGGTATAGATACTATGTCTACATAGCAGTTATGGTATCTCCACTATGGACATTTTAATATCCACTCTTTAGTGGATTTAAAGAGATATGGTATGGTGAATGGGTTGCCCACTTTTCTCAAAGATAGTATTCTTTGTGAGTCATGTGTTTTGGGCAAATAAAATCATGAAAAAATTCTTAAATAGTCATCCTAGAGAGCTAACAGATGTTTATAGTTAGTTCATAGTGATGTATGTGACATGAAAAGGTCATCCATTGGTGGGTGTAGATACTTTGTCATTTTTATTGATGACTTTTCTTGGATGACTTTGGTATTTTTTATGAAAAATAAATTTGAAGTTTTTGCTAAGTTTGTTGATTGGTTACACTTAGTCGAAAAAGAAACAAGTTCACATTTGGCCACTCTTCATTCAGATAATGGAGGTGAGTATATCTCAAATGATTTTTTAGACTATTGTTGAAAACATGGAATTCATCGACAATATAGTAATGCTTATACTCCACAGTAAAATGGAGTATCTAAACGGATGAATAAAACTTTAGAGGGCACATCATGTGCCATATTGCACTATAAACAACTTGATGATAAGTTTTGGGAAGAAGCTATTGGTACTGCAGTGTCTTTGAGAAATAGGTCCCCCACAATTGCACTTTTGGGAGAAACTCCATATGAGGCATGGTATGGGTTTAAACTCAAAGTTAAACACTTGAAAGTGTTTGGATGTCTTTGTTTTGCTTTGGTTCCTATTAAACACAAAACTAAGTTGGAACCAAAAAGTCAAAAATGCATCTTTATTAGTTATTCTAAACATAAAAAAGGGTTTAATTTGCTTACATAGGATTTAGGCAAATTCATAGCGAGTTGAGATGTAATAGTTGATGAGTTTGGGACTATAAACACTGCAGAGATTGATTCTCAACTTGATATATTAGAGAGGAAAAATACAAAAAGAGATAAGGGTTTTAATAATGGTGATAACTCTTTGAATTTTTGGTATGAAACTCAAGTTCCTTCACTTTCCTCTCCTTCATCTACAAGTTCATAGGTTGATGCCTTAGAAATTATTGAAATTCTCTAAGTCCCTCTTCGAATGATGCACATAATGAGAATTTTGGAGTCTCTAATCTGAATAATTTGTCTAAGTATCCAAAATGGGCTCAAATTACTTTTTCTAACTTTAAAGCAGATGAAGCTGGTTTAACAGGGCCCATGAATTCTCAAAAATAGGTAAACTATGCTATGGTTGTTACTACTTCTTCATCTGAGCCATCCACTTTTGAGGAGGCATCTACTGAACATGTTAGGCAACAGGCAATGAAAAATGAGTATGATGCCATACATAGCAATAATACATGGGTTTTAGTTGATCCTCCTCCACATGTTAAACCCATTGGTTGTAAATTGGTTTATAGGACTAAGTATAAATCAAATGGCTCCATTGATAACCATAAGGCATGACTTGTTGTAATAGGATATGCACAACAAGAAGGTATTGACTATGAGGAAACATTTGCACCAATTGCCAAATGGCATACTATTCATATGGTATTTGCCTTAGCAGCACAAAATGGTTGGAAAGTACATTAATTAGATGTCAAAAGTGCTTTTTTAAATGGTGATTTATAGGAAGAAGTATATATGAAACAACCTCATGGTTTTGAATAGGTGGGTGCTAAACACAAAGTGTGTAAATTGATAAAAGCTTTGTATGGGCTCAAATAGGCACCCAAGGCTTGGTATGAGAAAATGGATTCATACTTTAAATCCATTAGTTTTCATTGTAGTGAATCTAATGATACTCTCTATTTTTGAGTGCAGGGTAAGAAAATGGTGATACTTGTTCTCTATGTTGATGACTTGTTTATCACAGGTAATGATGAAAACCATAACAAGTCAGTAAAGAAGGAATTAAAAGATAGGTTTGAGATGACATATCTTGGACTTCTGCACTACTATCTACTAGAGGTAACTTAGAAGGAGTATAGTATTTTCATTTCACAAACTAAGTATATTTCTAAGTTATTAGAGAGGTTTGGCATGAGTGATTGAAAACCTGCCCTTACTCCCATGGAAAGTAATTTGAAATTGTCTAAGGATGATAGCAGTGCCTTTTTTAATGGCACCACATACAAATAATTGGTTGGAGGTTTGATATACTTGATGAATACCAGACCTGATATTTCATTTTCAGTTGGAATTTTATCTAGGTTTATGCATGATCCTAGATAAGTTCATTGGCATGCAACAAAATGAGTACTTCATTACCTTCAAGGAACAAAAACATATGGCCTTGAATACTACTGCAACAAAAACTTCAAACTTGTTGGATATTGTGATGCAAATTTTGGCAGATGTGTGGATGACAGAGTATCAACTATAGGATACATTATGCATATGGGTTCAACTGCCATTGCTTGGTGTTGTAAGAAGTAGGATATAGTGGAAAATTCATCATTAGAATCAGAGTATATTGTAGCATGGGATGCTTCCAAAGAAATTATTTACCTTCATCATATTCTTGAAGATCTCCATGTTTCTTAGTTTGCTCGTACATAGTTATACATTGATAATCAAAGTAAAATCAAGATGTTCAAAAATATAGTGTTTCATGTAAAAACAAAACATATAGATGTCAAATACCATTATCTATGATTTTTGGTGGCAAAGAAAGCTCTTGATCTAATATATTGCCCAACTATCGATCAGACAGTTGATATCTTCACAAAACCCCTTGATAGAATCAAATTTGAAAATTTTATAAAAATGCTTGGTATGTGTCCAAAGACTTGACTTTGGATCATAGGGGGTTTTTTAGGACTTGTTCCAGACTCTTAACATTAGGTTATATTTTGGTAGGCAATAAATAATTATTATAAATAGGGCATGCATCTTTTAGTAAAGACACCCCCATAAAATAAAGTTACTTAGTTTTAATTTTAGGTAGTTTTCATGTTTTGTATTTATTAATTAGAACTACCTTATGGGTTGTTTTCCCATAAATAGTTGGTTATAGGATTAGTTTTTTCTACCGGTCATTGGTGAAAACTATATAAATCAATGTATGCATTGTAAAAGGGTTAACGGAGTAAAGGCACCCTTATGTTCTTGATTTTTTGAATATTAATAAAATACATGTGCACTCGCACTAAGTAAGGAAAAGGTTCAAACTATTTTATTCAAGGAGTTATCATGCTTTAACTCTTACCCATCCCTGCAAGGATTTGGATCGATATTTCTATCGATTTCATTGAGGGGCTCCCTAAATTTGGAGGAAAAAAGTGATATTGGTTATGCTTGATCACATCTTGAAATATAGTCATTTTTGTGCCCTCATCCATCTTTATACCACCTCCATGGTTACACAAATTTTCTAGGACCATATTTTTACCATCATGGCATTCCTTCTTCTATTTTCTCAGATCATGATGCAAATTTCACCATCCATTTTTGGATAGAACTATTTTTCCACACCAATACCCAAATCAAGATGTGTTTTGGGTATCATCCCAAAATAGATGCAAAGACTAAATTTATTAAAAAATGCTTTGAAACAATTCTTTGTTGCTTCACCTAAAAAAAACAACATCAATAGACCAAGTGGATCCCCCTCACTTAATGGTAGTATAATACCTTCTACCACACTTCAATATAAATGATTATATATGAAGTAGTCTATGGTCAAGAATCACCAGTGCTACTAATATACACCACCAATAATTCATCATTTCAAGTGGTTGACATGATTCTCCATACTTGGGATTGGATCCTTAACATCTAGTGGGACACTATTCATATGGCACAAAATCAAATGAAATAACAGATTGATTAAAACTATTTTGGGCATACTTTTCAAGTAGATGATATGGTTTTCTTCTCCCACAACCATACAAGCATCCTCGCTAAAAATAAAAGGGAATCATAAGTTCACTCCTAATTTATGTGGGCCCTATAAGGTTCTCTAGAAGATTGGGTCAGTTGCTTATAAATTAGAACAACCAACTTCTTCTTTAGTTTACCTATTATTTCATGTCTCTTGTCTAAATAAAGTTCTTGGCATTAAAATTAGAGTAAAGACTATCTTACCAGAACATGATAATGAAAGGTCCATCCTTCTCAAGTTAGAGGCAATCCCTAACAAGCACACATGCTAACTTAGCTCTTGCTTCAACATAGAGGTTTTAATTTAGTGGCACATTATGTAATCAAAGGATTCAACATGGGAGCCACTATTTCAAATTCGACATCAATTCTCACATCTAAAGCTTTGAGGACAATGTATTTTCTATGAGGGAAGGGATGTTAAGAACTTCTGTGACCCCTTCTGTTTATTTTTTAATGTAATAGTTGTTATGGACACATATACTTTGTAAGTCATCTCATGAGCATTTTTTTTATATCCCACATTCAAGGAAAGTAGTAGTTGTTTATATTAAACTTAGTATATATGTATGTGTTGAGGCCAAGGAAGGCATACACAAATTTATAGTATTGAGCTTTTTCAAAGGAGGTTGCCCCTTCAAAATGCCATATAATCAATTCAATCTTTTCTAGTGTTCTACTACTTATCTAAATTTATTAGTTTATGTTGTTAATTATTATTATTTCATGCACTTTTATTAATTTTTGTAGGAGGATCCTCTCACTTTACTCACATTTAGCAAACTATAATAATGAATAAAATCTTATATTTGTATTAGTGTGTGTCAAGCCATGAGGTTAGCATCTTGTAATCAAACATTTTTCTTTCTCCACACTACACTTTATAGATAAAATTAGATTAAGCACATTATAATACTTTCTTTAGATTCTCATCCCAAAAAATACTTTGGGATCGACCCCTTTGATGGTTGATTTAAAAAAGGACTTATGTGAAAATATTGTCATAAACTTATATAATAATATGGATTCTTGGAAAGGTAATGGATATCTTGAGCAGAAAAATATAAATAATTCCAACTGGCCTCCAAACAATAACAATCTACATGATGTCAATCTCATAATCTCTAGCTAGTGTTTGTTAACACTAAATTTGAATTATATAACACCTCATTGTTGTATACTTGGCATGTACTTATCATGGCTATACCTTGTAGTTCCTAAGACCTTCTCCTTATTGAAAGACTTACATCCACTATATCTTATGCTTATTGCTTATCTCTTAGTCATAATATGTGTTATTATTATTGGTTCCCAGTTGTACATCACTTTTGATCAACCTTGAAAACATGAGAAAAATGGAAAACATGGATGATAAACCTACAAATATGTCATTATATTCAGGGATGGGTTTATCACATAGATTGACTAAACATAGACACTGACTGAGAGGCACCAATAGAGGGTATGGTTAGTTCCTTGCTACTTCTGGCTCGACCTAAACTAAGGTGATAGAACCCAAGAGGTAGCATGCTCACATGGAATGATACTTTAATTCAATCTCCACGGGGATTTTTGGCACAAAGAAACACAAATATAACTAAGGCATAACCAAAATTATTTACTCCACCTGGGAAGGGTTATCACAAGTAATGAGCAAATGCACTAGGTCACGCACAAGCTAAAAAATATTGATGGGAAATGGATTGCAACCTTCATTTTGAAGAATTTTAAATAATATGGGGTCAAGAGGAGCATTGAAATGCTGGTCTTGAAAGCACAAAATACAAACACATGCTAAGTAGACAATATTTATGCATCTACAAGAAAATAACACTTAAAATATTCAATAGGGTATATTATTTGTAGGGTAGGATAGGTAGGACAAGTATGACAAGTTAGATAGTTATAAAATGCAGTGTTGTGTTGGTAGTTTTCAAACAACAAGGATATTTTAAACATTCATGACATTATTTCCTTGCAAAAATGTAGGAAACTCAAATGTAAGATAAGGGAAATACTGGGAGTGGTTTTCATTTATTGGTGCTAATGAAATGCAAATATCGAAATGATTCTTGAGAAACTAGAATATACACTAGAATTAGAATCTCAAATACATTTTCCTACTAAATTCATAAACCTAGGGTACCCTAAAGAGTTACTCAACAACATATATCCAAACACAATGTACAACTGGGTTTATAACCCATATCAGAGCCAAAGATGACAACCACTAATGAGCATTTAACTAGATATCTAATCAACATAATTTGTAAAATGTATCATTGTAATTCATAAACAAGAAAGAGTAAGAAAAATAAGTGTTTTGATTAACTTTGAAAATAAACATGATAGATTTAGTTCAATTCCACACATGATTGAATACAAAAATAAAGAGAACTCAAAAATAAAACATAGTAATAATGTTAAACTATGTTGATATCTTCTATTATGATTAATTAAATCATTTTTTACTACAACACAAATATATACGAAGGATTATACTATAAATAGGGAGAATCCTATCTCCATGAATATCTCATTTATCTCCCATATTAAACACATACCTATTTATGTGAGTTTAGTTTAACAACCAAATTTCACACAAATGATAATATACTAAACAACTCATAATAAAAGTTATTATTACAAGCATATTTATATTATTCTTAATAATAAAAACTATACAAACAATTAATAATGTTTCACACACCATACCTAAACATTCATCCCCTTATGAACATTATTAATCCTATCCACACCCCCTTCATACAAGCATGAGGAGAATATACATCTTCAAGAATTGGCATGATTAGAATCATATGCCGATGTATACTTTTATGTTTCCATACTATTGACATGATCTTGCTACACATGACCACTATGTGTGAAAGAATGCATCCCTCGTTTAATTTACATCACTACAATGAACATGTCATTGGGGTCATCTCCATAAAGAAGTAAGGTAGTCACAAGATCTCTACAAATAGTTTCCCTCCTATAAATTTATTCTCCACATTTCATTATATCCACACTCTCCCTTGTCTCCAAATTACAAAGATATTTCAAACAAGTAGAGGAATGAGAAAACACAACTGAAAAAATAAAATCACACGACACATGTGAAAAAAAATGTCCTTATGTTCCTATTTAAACACACACAAGTCATCAAATCATTGGTGTGTCCCTATCATTGATGACCGATGAGAGGTCACTAAAAGACCTCCATCCTTCGTGTATCATGTAACCTCTAGCTATCATTACTTACTTAGTGAATATGGTGATGAAGCTCAGGAGAGGAGAAACTCCTCTGATAATTCAAATGTCACAAACAAGTGAAAATGCATCCACGAGGTAATTTTTGTAAATTTTTATAATTTTGGTAATGGACCCAAACAATTTTGACTCTATACTTGACACTTTTTTAAAAAACTGATGATTTTTTACTTTTTATGACTTTGAATATTTTAACACATTCACATTTTGGCTAAGACTCAAATCATGACTTTTGACAATGTGAACATTTAAAAAATTATAAAATAAAAAATTGCTTTTTTAACAATAATTTGACTGTAACTCATAATAAACACTTTACTTGTAAAAGACCATTGACTCAATCATAAAATATTTTTTATGACAATTATAATGAAGACACTAAAGCTTATGGCATTACAATATGAAATACTCAAAAATATAGCTTTGACCTAATGATGTGATTTAACGATTAAACTCTTTAAACAAACTAATTAGCTACCCTGTTTGCATTTACTAAAGTTAATTGGAGATAATATGACTAGAAAATTTATATAAATATCGGCATATCCACATGAATGCCACTATTATAATGCATAACTTAACATAGCTAGTTCTATTTATATCCAATGGACTGGACATAGGATGATGCTATGGACTACTCTCCTATTTTTTGATCTCTATCTCATCCATGTAGTAAACTAAATCTTTGGTGAGGCAAGTTTAAAAGCACTAAAGTCGACTGCAAGCTTTTTTTTCATTATACAATTATAAAGATGTTTTTGACAAGGTTATGCCAAGTGAAAAATGGATTACATCGATCTATAATGTGAATAAGTTTCCATCAAAACAAGTATCTGTAGGAATTCTATTGATAAAAATGATGCAAAATATGAGACCAGATATTCAATCTCTACATTTCACACAATAATGAAACTGATCAAGCCATGAGGAGTCTAAAAATTAAATGATATCCTTGAACAATCAGACCAAAGGGTGCCATATGGTTGAACACTAAATCCATTATAAACATCTATTGTTAATTTACTATAGTTCCAAAAATTACACAATCTTCAAATGTGCACAAGTATAGCCCTGAAATGTAAATTTCAAAACTCATCCTAAACATGAGTCTATAGTGTATGAAGGTATCTAAATGCTTCTCCTTAAATATAAGATCATTTATTTCATCCACATATTCATGAACCAACTGTTAAAAAAGAATGGATCAATTGGATTATTTGCTATGACAAATTGATGGAACTAATTAGATCTCATGTTAAAACAAAACTATGCAAGGAGAGACCATCATGTCTAAATGAATCAAGAACATGCAAGCGGGAAAATAGAACTAGTTTTAGGGACTTCATAGTTGTACATGACACTCATGACTATTGGAATGATGTGCCTTTGATATGAGCTGATAGATCTAGTTTAGTTCTACACGTGATTTAATAAATAAATAAAGAGAAATCATAAATAAAACATACAAATAATATTAAACCTATTGATATCTTCTATTTTGATTAATTAAATCATTCATGAATATAACACAAATATATAGGAAGGATTCTCCTATATATATGTAGATTCATATCTAACTAAATATCTCATCTACCTCCCATATTAAATGCAAATCTATTTACGTGAGTTTAGTTTAACAACCAAATCTCACATAAACAATAATATACTAAACAACTTATAATATTAGTTATTATTACAAGCATATTTATACTATCATCAATAATATAAATTATACACATAATTAACAATGTTTCACACACCATACCTTAATAAGACCTTAGATACATCATTTTTCCAACATGCTACCATAGGGACAAACATGAGGAGTTTGCTCTTTTGATAGTGGAGACATAAACATGCTCTCAGAGTTTGCTAATTTTTTTAGAACTGTAATCACATTATCAAGAGAGACAATACATAAACATAATAATGGATCCTAAAATGTTGAAGAGCCTAGAGTTAGAGAGAAAAATAAAGACCAACAAAAACAACCTAGAAAAGAGGAAAAACCCTATTTTTATAAACTTTTTACCACTTTTTGCAATCCAAGAATGTGGGTTATAATTTGAAATATTGAAAATTTTCAAAAAACTCTCAAATTTTTGCCAAGATGCTCTCATCTAGAATATGCTCTTCATTATTCTTGGAATTTTCATGCATTTGCAAGGAAAATCATTATTTTAACTGCCTCTACATGAAATGACAAAGATTTGGAGCAAATCATTTAATTTCTTCTCTAGAGATGCATTTTACATGAGATCGATGGAGAATATTCACCTTTAAACTCAAATAAACTTTTTTTCTTCTTGTGCAACTTCCTGGACATGCCTTTAAGTAATCAATTACAAATTTAGAATAGTCTTGGATAGCTGCCCTTCCTCTTGTGTATGCCAAAGAATAACCATAATTTGCAATGATTTCATGGGAATATTACAATTCCATAGAAATTTAAATGATCTTCACCCAATGGCCCATCTTATCCTTGTAAACCAGTAATATTTATCCCATTAAGGTGTTTGAACAAGCAAAATAATGAATAATGCAAACATAGATTATTTTTACCTTTTTGATTTTTTGATCCAACTAAAATTTTCCACATTTGTTTTTTTCACATTTGATTTTTAGGGTTACCTCCAAATTTTTTATTCCATAAATGTATTAATTTTCACTTTTTAGCATTTTCACAAAAAAATTGTCCCTTTAGAAAATTTATATTTTTCTTAATTTTGGGGAAATCCTTGTCCCATTTGCAATTTTTCAATTTATTTTATATTGGGGAAATCTAAAACCCATTTGTGATTTTTCAATTTTCTTTGTAGTAGAGAAATCTGGAACTCAATCACACTTTTGCAATTTATAAATTTACAAATTATCATTCATAGTTGTAGTTCCCCTCAAAAGTTCCCTCAGAAAAATGAGAACTCCAACTATAATTTATAATTTAAAAATTTTAAACTACAATTCATAATTGTAGTTCCCCTTAAAAGTTCCCTAAGGGAAATGTGAATTCCAACTACAATTTGTAATTTGCCATGAAATTTCCCTTTTACAATAAGACATCATGTTGACCAGTGGGTTTGGGAGATCCAAGTAAAATTTGTAATTTACACATTTATAAAAGTACAAAATTGCATTCCTCCTTGAAATCTCCCTAAATCTCCTCTTGATTTGTATTTTTCCTCTACTATCTTTGGTTCACGTATTTGGGAGAGCTAACCACAATTTACAAATTGGATTTTGAAGACATTCAGTTTACAAGTTGCTTCTCCCACCAAGATCTCTCATGTTCTTTAGCGCCTTATCTACAAATTTTGAAAATGGTAATTTTTTTAAAAATTTTCACCCAACTCCATTCCATCCTAATTTGGAAAATGGTCTATAAAAGATTCATGCAAAAGCCCAGCCCTTTCCTTAGTAGTTATTTGATTCTCCAAAATAATTTATCTCTAAAATGTTACATTGAGATGCCATATTACCAAATAATATTTTAACCATTGAAACCATGATAATCATATATGATGTCCTAACACATAATCTTCAAACTTTTCAAGGATTATTTTTATTTGTGCATTGATTTCCTAATATTGGGCATCCTACTGGATCATTGCCAAAATTTGATAAGCTTCTTTTATATATGGTGCCAGCATCGATCCACTTATTTTGGTATTAGGTATCGTTAGGTAATTCATTCTTCTCCACCATGTCAACAATCTCATACTAGAATGTTCCCAAAGATATTTTATTATGTTTTGATTTGAAATCCCTCTAGTCACTTTGGAATTTAAAATAATCATAATAGCCAACACCTTTGGCCTTACAATACCCTTTATACCAAATATTCAATTTTCAAAAGGTGAGTGGTGCCACCAATTTGTGTCTCATGCTATATATCCTTCAAAACATGTATTTTCAGGTTTCATGACCATGCTACCACCTGGAGGGTCATTTCTTAAACATCTTGTCATAATGATGGTAAACTTGATCTCAAAATTTATAATGTATTAATCTACTTACATCTTTGATGTGAGTGTCAAGCCAAAGATATTGAGCATGATATAAGTAGGATTAAATACCTGTCTAATTACTGCACCATTTAATAAGATTAAACTAATAAGAATAAATCTACTAACACCAATAATCTAACATGTATCTAATAGATTTAATATGAAAAAGTAATCAACCTTTTAGGGTACTAAAAAATCTAAGAAAGGATAAAAAGTTCTATCATAGATAATAACTTTAGAATCACCAATGGCTTCACTCAGCTTAGTTATGCCCTCTATCACATCTGATTTCAAAATTTAAATGGATTAGTGAGTGTGTAGGCTAGTCTTGGGCCTTCAAACATCCATAACACTATTTCTCACTATAAACCCTCCCTCTAATAGTTGAGTTACAATCTGCTTCCCTATTTTTCTTATTGTACCTACAAAAAATATCATTTTACTTTTACCCCTATCACTTCTCCTCTTTGAGAGATTAGAATATGATGCATCTCATACATCAAGGTGATAATCATGGGCCAGGATGGGCATAATCATAACAATAAAGAGGGAGGTAGTGAACAAATTTGGTTGAACAAGTACCCATTACAAAAGCATGGTAGATTATGCAAATAATTCCATGGATTTGTTTTTGTCATGCCTATCTAAATAAATATTTTGATGTGTTGCCTTTACACTAGCTAGCTAGGCATCTGTACTTTTTCTCCTTTTAGCTTTTTCACCCATTGCTTTTCTTTTCTCCATGGGATATAGAGATTTATAAAAAAATTGTAATTTAGCAAATTGCTAAATTGCACCTAGGCTATCATTCTCCATCACATTATTGATTTGTTACCTATTTCAACTATAATCAACCTTAATATCTTTTCCATCCTCCAATTCTCCTTCCCTCGATAGGATCTAAAAACTAGGAAACAATTTACAATTTTTCAAATTGCATATTGCATCTAATCTTCAATTTTTTGCCACCTTGTCTACTCTTGCAGGGTCCTAAACATGAAAATTAATTTTACATTGTCTTTTTGATGTTTTCCTTTCACAACTATTTTCCCCAGTTAGAAATTGTATGGGCATTTTACCTTTCAAACATAATTTGGTCAAACTTTACACTTCGACCTGGAAACTCTACCAACTACCATGCATCCCCCAATCAAATCAAAGTATATGTGGCAAGGGAATAATGACATGGGTTTTACATTCATATCAAACTTATTTCCTAATTTTGGCACTCTTTCTCCATCATGGCACCTATTTTAGCCAATCGTATGATTGTTTGAAACTTTGTCATTTTTTTTCTACATTCAAATCCCACATCTGAACCCATGTGGGACTAAAAAAGCCTATGTGGAAGCTATATTTGAAAAATGAATATGTCCAAAATAACCTTCATATTCATCAAATTTAAAATATCCACATGATATACATTTGCTTGATTTTGGTGCTTAACAAGTGGCTAACTTACATGAATGTTTGAAATTTACTTTTAAAGATTTGGATGCTACCATTAACCAACAACCACTAATAGAAAATTTTCATTTTACTGATTTAATTACACATCTATATGTCTATTAAAAAATGAAAATTAAAAATAGAAATTAAAAAAATAATTCATAGGATTCACACAATATGAATATGGAAATGTTTTTTTTAATGACTACAAAAACAAAGATTTGGATGACTTGAGCTAAAAACATGAACTTTTGACTTTGGGTGAACACATGAAAATAAGAATCAGGATAGACATTTTAGGTATTTATATTAAAAAAGGACACAATTTCTCAATTCAATTTTGAAAACTAATATTGGATTTCCTCTAAGGATGTACACCCCCTTCAGGTGTGCAAGGAACCTTAAAACACAATACTAGGTGCCACCCCATTGGGCCATAGATTCAACACTTTATTAATGTCATAGAAAATACACATGGAATCTCAACAAAAAAGGTAGATCAAGAACAATATTTTAGGAGGATATGAAAATAAAAAATAATGAAAACAATGAAAGGAAAAGTATAAATAAGGCCCAAAGTAGAGGGGACACAAAACAACAAAGAAATGAAACTATACACTATAGAATATTCTACACAGTCATGGACTTAATCAAGGAAGTGTTTTAGATGTCTACCATTGACTAGAACCTCTAATATTTCATAATCCAAATCTCTCAAGAAGAAAGTGTGTTACCCAATCCTACAGTTAATGGAATATGGACCCATCAATAAGGCATTTGATTTCCCTTGCTTACCTTTCTCCTTGTGCCTACTGTCCCAAATTTAAAGTAGATCATTCACCTAAAAAGTTCCTAGAGAGACCTTCCTATTGAATATTCTCTTCATTATTTCATTAAACATAAGTTTTCTTTAATGAGATTGTTCTCAAATTTCATCAAGCTCAAAAATATGGTTCATTATGCTTTCATAGTGGTTGATTTGCTCATCATCTTCTAGCTAGTGCATGAACTGATAGGTTAGAAACTAAAAATCATAGGCAAAAATTCTCAAGCTACATAAATAAGTTTAAAAAGGATTTTACCTATAGCTCTCTTTATCATGATCCTATCAACCCATAAGGTAAACTTTAGTTGTTCACCCCACTTCTTATTGTTTACTTCAAAGGTTCATCTAATGATTTTGAGCAAGTTTTTGTCACTGGATTCTGCTTGCCCATTCCCTTGAGGGTTGTAGTTGGAAGCATAAGCTGATTTCATCCCATAGTATTTTAATAATGACACCAAAGGCTTATCTTTAAAACTCATGGTAATATCTATAATTACCTTGACATGCACACCAAATCTAAAAATAATCTAATTCAACAAAAAAATCCATAACTACCTGGTGTATAGCCTTCTTTGTAGAGACCGATTCAACCCATTTTATGAAGTAGTCAATCATAACTAGTATCTATAAATGTCTAGTGCCTAATGAATAAATAATTTCCCTAATGAAATCCATTACCCTTTGTATAAATGAGCCATAAATCATAACAAGTTGTAAGGGAAGTGAACACCAAGCTTTCAATGTCCCAACAAAATACTAACATTTTTCATACTTTCTAACTTTTTGAAGAACATCTTTGAATAATAATGGCCACCAATAGTGAGCTCTCAAAATTTTATGATCTATGACTTTAGGTGCAAAGTGGAAACCACATACTCTACTATGAAAATTATCAATTAGGTCAGTAGTTTGTTCTTATATCATGCATCTTAGGAGAACCCCATATGGATTCTTCCATGCGAGTCTACTTTTAGTCATGAGGTATGTTAAGGAAACAAGTATAAAATTTCTCCTTTGGTTTTTATCCAATTCAAGGGGATAATTAAAATTTTGTAATTAGTAAACAATGTCTTTATACCATAGAGATATGTTAATTTGACTCAAAGAATCATCAACATTGAAATCATCAGTGTGTACTTCAAAGGCTTAAAAATTGGTTTCAGCCATGAGCTTGGCTAGACCCATCCCTCTCACTAACTTGGTGGTCTGAATATCTAGATCATATTCTTGAATCATATTGACCCACTTATATCTCTTGTTGGATGCTTCAATTTAAGTCAAGATGTCCTTTACCACTATATGTGGGATGTAAGCAATAATATTTGAGCTCAGGATGTAAGGCTTGGATGTCTTAAGAACATTCAAGAGTGTGAAACCTCACTTTTCCATGATGGTATAATTCATTGGAGACCCTTGCATAGCTTTCACAAATAAATCTATGGGTTACTTATGACTATATTAATTATTTTATAACAAGACAACACCAATAATATTATATGATGTAAAATATATTATTTATAAATATTTTGTGTATTCAAGGCTAGCCAAGATAGGGGCAAACTTTAAATATCCTCTAATGTCATTAAATGCTTGCTTTATGTTCTCTTCTCACATGATGGTTTGGTCTTTCTTCAACATAGACATAATAGGTAAAGTAATCTCTAAAAAATTAGACACAAACCTCCTCACAAAGTTAATTTTTCCAAAGAAAAACGGACATCAGGATAGGCACTTTTCCAATGGATTCTATTCTCTAAAGGTCAATCATGACACCACATGTCTAAATAACTTGTCCTATTGTAATCCAAAGTTACATTTCTTAGGATTAAGTGAAATTTTGAACCCCCTACATCTAATGAAAATTTTCTCTACATACCATCTCTAATCCTATAACACTTTATACTAGGATATCCATGTTAGGTATGGGATAATTTTTCTTCAAAGAAGCTTATTAAAATTTTAGAAATCCATGCACAAGCAGATATTGCCATTTGTCTTATGTTTATGGACTAAGTTTTCCACACATGATGAATACATGACAGTTTAAGTGATTCCACCTTCCCTTATCTTCTTCAATTAATCTCACATCTTGGTGGCTAAGATGGGGTTATCAGGTCTTTATTTCTTCCTTAAAGGCTTGTTATTAGGTTGTAATGTGATGACATGTTGAAACATGTCTTCCTTATATGATTTTAATTCAAAATAAGATAATGTTAAATAGTCTAGGTACTTTTTTAGTAGATGTATGTAAACATGTTTTTTAGCTATACTTAGGTGAGTACCCAACCCAGCCTTTCATGGATTCTCATGAGAACTCAAATTAAAATTAATCACATCTTTTGAAATAAATGAGTCTCAAGTTTTGATTCTATCAGCTCCATCAAAAGATGCTTCTAAAGTTACCAATCCCCTCGGGAGCATGTTTGTCTTTATCTAAATAACATCCATCCCAAACAAGGTTTATTTTTTTTCACAAAATTGAATCATGAATTCTAAGTCTATGACCTAATCATGGAATTTCACTTTAAAATTTTAAAACTACATAATCTTTTCATCATTATCAAACTCCTACCAGTTTTTAACATTTTTTAGGAAGGAAGACCTAACAAGTACCCTCCACTTGATATTGACAATATGGGTTCATATTTGTAATATCAAACTGAGTACCTCACCTTACAAGTCTGTCAGATTATTCATTGAAACTTATTTTAATGTAACTAATGTTGAATGTATCAAGGAACTCAAGAGAATCCCATACAAAATTTTGATATTGATTTAAAATTTTGTTTTTGGTGGCATAAGCATCGTAGACCTACTTAACCACTATCTCAAAATCACCCTTTACAATCAAATTTGTAATTTCATGTTCACAAGCAATCTATAAACCAAGTAAGAGTGCCTCATACTTACTAGTATTGTTCATGAAATCAAAGGATAGCTAGAAGTAAAACTCAAAACACTTACCATTGGGGGCATATAAGACAACAACAGTTACATTTCCAAGATTGGAACAAGCCCCGTCAAAACCCATTCTCCAAAATTCACATTCCCTATTATGTTCAACATTAAGAACAACAAGATATTCATTACTATCAATATTCCCAATGAAGTTACCTAGCTCAACATCGATGTACAAGACTTCATTTATAGCATGTTTTAGATATTTAATTACATGTAACATCATAGGGTCTCTATGAAGTCTGACCATCTTAACCTCTAACAAAATGGTGGCATAATACAAGTCCATTTGTATACTTTCACCCATGCTAGAATCCTATTTTCATTATAGCAACATCCCCCACTTAGGCGGGTGGTCCACAACCACTACATCTATATTCAAATACTTACTGGGATGCAGTATGAACTATGCCACCAACACTTTGACTTATCCAAAAACTAATACCTCTCTTGAGTCCATGGCAGAATAATTACTAAGAATAGATATAGTTTTCACTCTGAGCTCATTTAGGACACCTAAGGGAATCACATTACAAGAAGTTCAAAATTGATCATGTAGTTGTGAATAATCAAACTATTGATTAGTATTCTTATATAAAATGCATCCACATTTAGTGTACATTTTACTAATGAAGTCCCCAGACAGACTTCTAGAGTGGGTTCAAAAACCTCATCTGATTATTCATCTTCTTTTGGGAGTATTGGGGGTGAATTCATTGCATTTGTAGATGATTTCTCAACAAATTATATATATATAAATACCCTATTTTTATGCTCAATTACTTGAAATAAGTTAACAAGTGACATGGTGATTTTTAATTGGCTCAAAACCTAGGCCATATCACACACACTATATTGAGGAAGTGCAGTATTAAGTGGAAGGGTGACAACACATTTAGCTAGGATAAAATCATTTATATCCTTAAGTGTAATAGGCTAGGATGAATTTGCATGTTTGATAATAGTCTTCAAAGGTTAGTTTATTTTAAAATCATTTAAACCCTTAAGGATGATAGCCAATATGGGTACTCTATTCTTAGCTGTGGCACCTCTTAGTTTGACAACCTGGGTAAAAAGTGCTAATTTTAAATAATTAGGGACTGATGTAGTTTTTTTTACTTCCTTACTTTCATCCCTTATGTATATAATCAAAAATTAATCATGTCTACAAATCAATCATGGCTGAGGGAAGATAGAGCATACCTACACTTCTAATTGGAAATACATTTATTAATTAGGAGTATGGCCAATATGTTGATTTGATAGACCCAATTATGGGATTACTTGTAAAAATAAACCATGCTAGGAAGGGTTCCAAAGCCTATAGTCTAATATAATCATGTAACAACCATAAAAGACTCTTAGGTTTAATGTTCACTCTATTCTAATAAACAAGAAAGTAAATATAATCTAGAGCTCATCAAAGCTTGTGGCAAAAAGTGGGGGTTAGAAACAAAAAAACTAAAATATACATGTATAGAAGACATATACTCATGTCAATGTATAAAAAATCCTAATTCATGGGAGAGAAGCACAACTACATTATTTATCTACTCTTAAGAAGGAAAAATAAAGTCAGGACTACTTACATTTGAAGATGAACACACCGATACTCAATCTCTCACTTGGCCAAGGTTATTTTTAAGATATTTTTTTGGTATGTAAGGATAAAAACTACAAATAATATCTATTCTTTAGAACCTATATATGCATCTAAAAGACTTCTCCACAAGACGAGATCTAGATCTCTAAAGAAAGTATGCAACCCTAAGCTTTATTCCCCGAATATAATGGTCAATAAGAAGATTTTATTTTGAGCTTGTTATTATTCACTTTTCTCTTTTCCAAATGGTTTGAAATGAAATTATATATGTAGATAGATCTTGCTATAAATCCTTCCAAATATCTCAGCTATATAGGGTTGACCTAGTCAACCATGTATGCTTTTCAGAGATAAATCACTAGGTCCTAAGCTAGTTGGCCAAAGGGATAACCAAAATCCAAGTTAAAAATATCTCTAAATGGTATAAGGTCAACAAAATTTACCTTGTATAGTATTTAGAGTCTAAAAATTATATAGGGTCAACCCAATCAACATAGTATAGTGAACTAGTGAAAGGGGGTCAAGGCAAGAACAAATAGGATAAAGCATGGAGAATGATTGAAATGGGTACAACTAACAATAATAAGCTTAGAGTAAATATTTTTTAGGATCCAAGTGTGTAGATGAGAATTGGAAAAAGGGACAACAATCTTTTGAAGTACCAATGGTCTACCCACACCTTTTATAGTGCACCCCTTAAGGTATGCTCTCAGAGAGATTTAAAATTGAAGGGTTCTTACAAGATACAAAGTGTCAGTAATTGATAAAAGTTTGAAAATATCATATGTATAAATATACCTCACTTTAAGCTCACCACATGTCATTTAAGTAAAATATAGGATGGTGCTTCAAGAAAGAACATGATAACACATAATGTTCATACTAAGTAAAATACAATAACCAACAAATAAGATAAATGAAAGGATAGAATTTAAAAACACATACCTATACTTAGCTTAATTTTGTATATAAATAATTATACTATAATAGAGGTGAGGGTGTCCAATGTAAATAACACTAGTTGAACTTGTAGAAGTTAATGCAAAAATTAGTCAAAATCTGAATTTTTGAAAGATAGGCATATAGTGGTTAGTAGAGATAGATATTTTAGTACAATTGGTAAATTAGGATTTTTAAGGAAAAGTTAGATCAAAAATATTGATATCAAATTAAAGACAAAAATAATTCCAAATAAATGATAAATGATTGGAAAATAAATGACAAATTATTATAGAAAACATTAAATCACGTTTGAAAGCATGTAAAACATAAATGGCAAAAGAGAATGTAAAACATACTAAATGACATTGGGAATCATGTAGAACATGAATGATAAATGAAATATCATTGAAAGACAACTAGAACAAAGGGATTTAAAAAAGTTAAAAGTAAGCTTATGTATGATAGGCAAAAAGAAAAATGTGAAAGACTAAAAATGAAATGTAATTGAAGATGTGAGACAAACATGAAGAAGGCATGCATAAAGAGAAACATGTAAGAATTCCAAATTTTAGATATAATATAAGTGAAATTCAAAAAAATCAAACAAGAACAAGATGGAGAAATTAAAATCAAAAAGCTCTAATGGATGAAACCTCAAATTTTAGTGTTTTTTCCAAGATACAATGTAGGAAAACACAAGCACGTAATTACATGGATAGTATGACAATGAGATGGTGTGGTAAATAAGTGGTGTAAGGGTGTAATCAATAGTTTCTCAAACATGTTATTTTTATCTAAGGATAGATAAAATTGAAACAATGTAATGATATAATGTTTTTAAGAGATGGAGAAGAAGGGAAAATAGATTTGGAATCACAATTGGCCTATCGAGGGGGAAATTAAATGGGTGGAGGAGAGAATGAAGGAAAAACCAAGGTAGATGAACTCTTTATCAAATTCAAGACATTCAAATTAGGTTTGTCAAAACAAGATAAATTTCAGCCTTAAAAACTCTGAGGAACTTCTCTTAGATATACAAGTCTTAGGTCAACAAATGGAGTGTATAGATCATCCCATAAATGGTATATGCATTAAATGTAAAATGGACCTAATTTTCCACAATGTGTTCCTCATTATTTAGGATCCCTTACAGAGCCATCCATCTACTACAAAGAGTTGGTACTTGCATGAGAAAGTAGGTGTCACTAAAATATTTTTTTATTATCTTTTTCAAATCTACTAGCCTACCCCACCCCAAAAGTCCTTGGCTCTATCATGAGGCTAACTATGGAGTTTCAGCTTCAACTAGAAGGAGAAGTGCTTTGAATCACATATTTTAGTGTGATTTTACTTTTAATAATATTTTTGCCTTTTATATCATTTCATTTTTTAAAATGATTTGGATTTTAACTTTTTATAGATTTTGAAAATTCCTCCTCCATACATTTTTGGAAAACCAAACATGGGCTCTAAAGATGACTTTCATTCGAATACTTGGGACAAGGTTTCTAAGAGAAAGAAACTTCAAAGATCATTGGGTCTAAGAGTATCATAAATATAGGTAAAATAAAAGTGATATCTTTACTTCAACCTTGATTTATCCAATGTGGAGTGAAAGGAAAGGGGAAATAAAGAGGAGATGACACATGGAACAATTTATATTACTTAAAATTACAAAAAAGTGATAAAGGGTGAAAAAGGGATACAATGAAAATAAATTGTGATTACTTATCATAATAATGAGGGAAATGAAGGAAGAATCATTTATTGAAAACATTTTCTAGAAAAGGAATGACAATATGATAATTTTATGAGGAGGGTTAAGTCTTATCCATGGTCTTATACTTCAACTTATAAAAGAGAAATCCATGAGGGTGGAAAAAAAAAAGAAACCTTTTAAATAATAAAATGAGAAAAGAAGCAACAGTGGTGTTTTTTGAGGAAGGCCATGTCCTATCCATGGTCTTATACTATAAACTCACAATAGATAAACCCATAGGGGTGAATGCTAAGTAAAGGAAAGAAGTAACCATAAAGATATTAAGGAAAATATTAACATAAAAAGATAAATGTAAAAGAAATATATGAGGATAAAAATAAAATTAAATGCCAAATGTGATGTGTAAAAAAACTGAAGAATGTAAAGGAAGATAATGATTCTTATAAAGTGAAAGTAAAATAAAGAAAGTGCACACAAAAAATAAATATGAGATAGAAAGAAAATGTAAGATTTATGTTAACATATGTATCAAAGATGAGCATGTGAAATACAAGTCTATAAGTCTCAAAAGGTTTCTTGAAGTTGGATTTGTTTGTTATTATGCATTGTAGAATAAGAGTGGGTATCATAATTTGCCCCAATGGGTGATTGGATGTAGAGATGGGCATCATAGAATGGCCAAAATTCTAAGGGGACATGTTGATGGGCATTTAAAGATGCCTCAATGTGTTATTTAGAGTGAGGTAACATTGAATTATTAGATTGATTTGCATTGGGTTAGTAGCTGCCTTTGGAGATATGTAAATAGACTAGTTTGTTAGATTTTAAGGATATTTAATTTGACATAAGATGGGTAGGAGATGTATGAAGAGATAAAGGAGGTAAAGGAGAACCATTTATGATATAATTTGGAGTGGGAATTTGAATTAAGTACTCCTTTGGTTCATGTGACTTAAGGGGTTGAGTTTCAATAGATGCCACAATATGTTTTAATTTTTTCATGTTATCTATCCATTACTTATTAGTGTAGCAAGAAGGATCAACTATGGTTTAAAAAAAATTAGTGGATGATGGCTAGGTATGGGATGATTATTGGTGTTCATTAAGTAGTTAATTTTGGTGCAATCGTGGTTCCTGATATTGAATTTGATAAGCTTAAAAATAGTCTTGATAATTCTGTTTTGTGAGAATATGAAGACTAAAATGTGGACCAAGCAAGGAAAAAATAAGAAATTGATAGAGACCATGAAAATACTCATGAGAATTACCTTTAGTAGCATGCCACAAATAAAATTTATCAATATTGTATCATTTAGGAGGAGGTTTGGAAGGGTCAAAGCTCATGGGTTTAGAGGATAGTAATTTTTGCTTAAGTTTTTCTAGACTCAAGGGAGAGTGGGTTGGATTTAAATTGGTTCAATTGGATGCTCTAATTTGAGGTTAGGGAAACTTTGATGAATAAATGTTATGAAAATATGATTGGAAAGGTAATTTAATAGTTGTTTGAGATGGTTCAAATTTAGTCATAAGAAAGTCTTACCTTTTGGTTTGGTCTAAGGCTTCTTCTGAAGTTCGAGGTGAAAAGATTTGAACTTTGTATTGAAGGGGAGGTTTAAGAAAAGTAACAAATAGTTTTAAAAGAGTATAATAATTCATATTATGGTCCACTTTATAAGTGAGATATTTCCATCATTTGATGAAAGTATGAGTAGATCCATTAATAGCATTCTTGGAATTGATGAAATAGCTAAGGTAATGTTTAGGAAGGTCATCATGATGGAATTCCTTCACTAGAGCATTAAGTAAATCCTATAGTTTTGAGATGGAATCTCCAGGAAGTTGGTTATACAATTCAAGTGCATCAACAACAAAAGTTTTGGATAATAAATTAGTGGTATAAAAGGTGTTAGTTTGGACCCATTCCTTATAGAGATAACCAAAACATTTAAGAAAGATGGCAGGGTCCTTAGTCCCATTATATGTGATAGTTGGATAAATGATTCCAATATATATGGATGTAATGAATGGGGAGAAAGGTTTATTTTGAAGATGTTGGAGCATTTTTTTATCCATTAGAGGTTGAGGGATGATATTCCCATTGACATCTCTAAAAGGTGGAGGGGCATAATTTAGATTTGGATGAGACATGATGACTTGAGGTGGTTAACTAGTCATGTTTAATAAATATTAATGCATATTCATCATTTCAGATTGATCGGTTATTTTCATGATATTAATTTTTTATATGACTTGTGAAATAATTTGAGTTGTATCTATAGGTGGGTTTGAAGGTGGGGTATTAGTTTTCTTAGGAAGAGGATTGTTAATGTTGGTGGAAGAGGAGTCCTTGTAGGTGGAGGATTCCCAACATTGGTGTTTATTGTCTTAAGTGAGGTAGAAGAAGAAGAAAGCTCGGTATATCCACCATTCTTGTGAGGAGTGTAAATAATATTATCATCAAGGATCTTAAATAATTGGGAACCATCTAGATTATCAATTTGAGTGGTTTCCACCATGTTACTTTAGGAAGAGATAATATTGGCGATCTTGTTATGGGTGTAACAAGAGGATTATGAATATTTTTTGTAATCATATGAGTGTTTATAGGAGTGGGATTAGTTGGTGGAAGATTCCCAAAATTGGTATTGGGAACAGGACTAGGATGAATGACCTCAACTACATTACATTGTGTAGTGATTAGTTTTGGTTTAGGAGAAGAGGAAGGAAGAAACTAGATCGTTTCATTTGAAGTAATGAATAAGTGAATTTATTATCCAAATCCTTAATTATAAAACATTACTAACTAAAATGAGGTTGAAAATATGTCATCATGATGAGATAATACTAGATACTCACACAATGAAATAATAAGGGGTAGGAAATTGTATAGGGCTGACTAGGTTGATCTAACATAGGGAATAGGGCCTATAAATTATACAAGGTTGACTGGATCAACCTATTACAATAAATAGAGATTGGAAAAGAGAAAATAGGGTCTAAAAATATTACAAGGTCAACTAAGTCAATCTAGTACAGTAAATAGAGGCCAAAAAAGGGTATGTGGTTGACTGGGTTGACCCAATATAGCAAACAATAAAAATTAGAAAGCCTATAATAGATTATGAATTGAAAAAAGATAATTTTTCCAAGTAATTTGAAAATAAATGATATAAAAGAAACAAATAGTCAATTATATCAATGATAGCCAATCCAATTGATGCACACAACACAAAACTTTGTACCAACATTGGCTAATGCAAACTTTTGTAATACAAAATACAATTGAGCAAAGAGCAATCAATAAACTTGAAAAGTAAAAAACTAAGTAATTGGTCAACCTTAATATTTATTATATTATTAAGACATGTTTTAAAATGTAATAGGAAATTGGATGTAAGGAACTAGAATGACAATATAAGGATGGTTTCAGGTAGTTTGGGCTAAAAGGGATATGTAGTGGTAACGATACAAGCATGGTATTGGGGCCTACCCCTTCAATTCACACATCATAGTGATAATCGTGTCATGTGCTTAGCTATACTATACCATTAACCAAAGTTTATAATTCACCAAAACATCAAGTCATCTTCCCCCTTGATGATGAAATTTAAGTAGGCTGGCCTTGGGTAAATAAATGTTAAAATGTTTATTTAGATTTTATGATTTGGTTGTGTGTGCATAAAATAGAAAATAGTGAAACTAAATTATTAATTTAAAACCTCCTAATTAAACTATGTGATCTATTATAAACATGTAAGTAACAAGAAAAGAAACTGTGAACTAATTAATAGCATATAAGGTAAATTTTAACTTTGAAACAATGCACAATATTAATATATTCAATAATTTATACACAAAATATAGAACAAGGTCGATGGGTTTGAACCTATACTATGGAAGCAAGGTATAAAAATGAATAGGCATGGTAGAGTTGACCTAGATATCTAGATAGCACACAAAACATTGAACTAGGTTGATAGTGTCAATCTAGTTAGCTGTATAAGGGTAGTTTTGAAGAATGAAAACTAGAAAATGAAAGACTATAAATAAATAATTAGATAAATAGAAACAAACCTTGGTATTTCAGAGTTGCAGAGAATGAAGATTGTTATTCAACAACCTTGATATATGCTTACAAATTTTACTAACTGGGTCAAATGGGTACATCAAGCTTTGAAAAAAATTGTTGATGAGTGCCTAAAAATATACATGCTTGATTAGGTCACCCTCATAGTCCAGATTTGATGTATGAAAAGAAAAAACCTATACTAGGTTGATAGGGTTAATCCAGTAGCCTATATCTATGATTCTATGTATAGAAGTTAGATACTGGGTCAATAGAGTTGATATAGTATGGAAAATATATGATAACAATAATTATGAAAGAATGAATGAAATGAAATAAGGTGAATAAATTATATAAGGGTTAGTTCAGATTAGGATCACTAGAATGTATATAATTATAAATACATCATGTCTATAAATCAATCTTGGCTCAGAGAACATAGAGCTTACCTACACTTCTGATTGGGAATACATTTCTTAAATGGGATCATGACCAATATGGGGATCTGCTAGACCTGATTAGGGGATCACTTATTACAATACACCATGCTAGGGAGGGTTCCAAAGCCTATAGTCTAACATAATCATGCAACAACCCTACAAGAGTCATAGCTTTAATTTTCACTCTATTTTAATAAACAAGAAAGTAAATCTAATTTATTGCACACTAAAGCATGTGGCACAAAGTAGAGGTTAGAAACAAAATAAAATTAGACATGCATAGAAGACATATACTCATGCCATTGTATAAAAAATCCTAATTCATGGGAGAGAAGCACAACTACATTATCTATCTACACTTACAAAGGAGAAATAAAGTTAGGATTACTTACCTTTGAAAATGAACCCATTGAGCCTCAATATCTACCTTGGCCAAGGTGATTTGCAAGAGATTGTTGTGGTATGCAATAATAAAAAAAATAAACCAGCTCTAAGCTACACAACCTATTTGTGTATCCACAAGAATTATCCATAAGACAAGATATGTAACTACAAATAAAGTATGGGACCCTAACATTTATCCCAAAATTAGAATGGTCAATAAGCATATGTTTGTTCAAAATTCTTCTTCTTCACTTATCTCTTTTCAAAATGGTTGTCAATGAACTTGTGTGTGTGTGTGTGTGTGTGTGTGTGTGTGTGTGTGTGGATCTTTCCCTAAATCCTTCTAAATATTTTGGCTATACATGATAGACCAGTCGACCATGTATGTTTTCAAGAGATAATCACTAGGTCTTAAGCTAGGTCAATTAAACAGATAACAAAAATCCAAGTGAAAAATGTCTCTAAATAGTATAGGGTTGATCTAGTTAATTATGTACAATAATAAGAGGCTAAAATTTATACAAGATTGACCCAGTTGACCTAGTACAATCAATGGTGAAAGGGGCTCAAGGCAAGAACAAGGAGGATAAAACATTGTAAATAACTGAAATTGATACAACTAAAAAGAATAAGCTTAGGATAAATGTTTTTTAGGATAGAAGTGTGTAGATATAAAGTGGAAAAAGGGACAATAATCCTATGAAGCAATAATGGTTTGCCAACCCCTTTCCTGATGCACCCCTCAAAGTATGCACTTAGAGAGATTCAGAATGGATGGGTTCTTATAAGATACAAAGTATCAGTAATCAATAAAGGTTTGAAAATATTATGCATATACACCCTACCTTTGTATTTTAAAGGGTAGTGTCCTAAGGAGCAACACCTTAATACTTACTTCTCAAGCTATACTCTTTTTCTTGAGCAACTTTTACATTAATGAGAAGTTATTAGTCCTCAATTAAAGGAATCCACCCATCATATTTCTTGATCATCATAATGTAAGAATTCAACATCATGAATGGGTAACTCATACGCTTGTGTCATATTAACATCAAAATAAAATTCAAAAGTTGGGACACATACCTTCTTGACTACACTCCAAGACTGATCAATAGTAGTAACACTCAACAATTCTATCGAGGTAGACATTTTATTTTGGGGGTCTTGACAATTGAACATCAAAATCTCATCATCATCAAATGCAAATTCATGATCATTCACATCTTCATTTAATAGGTTCAACATTATCATATGGGTGATGGGAAATGCATCACTTGTAACACCAATTAATATCAATGTCAGAGTTTATTGCATTCACTTTGGTATTCAATGGATTAGGAACTTCTTTCCCAGCACCTCTATTCTTATTTATGTCATCACATGTAGGCCTTTTCCTTCTATCATTATCCCTAACATGTAAAGTAGCTCTCCCTTGTGATTTATTCATATTTGGATCTCTCTCCTAACTTGTAAACCCATGAGGCATCCCTTTCTCATCCTTAGACAACTTGTATGACATTTTTTTCACAATAAAGGTCAATGTTTTCATGGTTTCCTCAAGGTTGGTTGTCTTTCTAGACTGTATTTTTTTAAGATTGACTAATTTTACATCAGCCTACTTGTTAAAGGGATTTCTCATAGCCTTTATATTATTTTCAATTTAGATGGCCATAATGAATTCCAACCTCAAGTTCATCAGACCATTATCCCTTAATTAATATGCAGCCTTCTGGTCAAAGGCATCAAAATATTTAAGTAGATAGGCTAAATCACTAGACCTATTATTTTTAGGTAGCCACATCATGGTCTTATTGAAACACATGTTAAAGTCCTACATGCACTCATTAGGGTTCTTCTTGATGTTTTCAAACTCAATGAAAAGTAATCTAGGATCAATCTTATCACCATAATGCATTTTAAAAACATTCTTCATTTCTTCCCATGAATCAATGCATTGATAGGGAAGGGAATTGAACCATTCATGAGCATCTTCTTCCATCATGTGCACAAACAACTTAATGCAACCATACTATTGATCAATCTCATAATCTTCAACGATAATGTAAACTTCTACAAGTGCTGATCACCGGTCATTTTATTATTTACTTAAAACATTGGAAGGTGATTCCTTACATCATTCAGGATAACCTTCCATTTCATCAAAATTTATAGGCCTAAATTTAGGAATGTGGAATGCAAGAAGCTCTTTTTCATCTTGATCACTATTCTTCATGATTGGTTCAATGGTAGTTCTAATATCAAATGACAAAGGTTTACGAGGGGGTGAGTGAGGTGGACTTGGGGGTTCAAACATAGGAGGAGATTTAGATCATTGAGAAGGTGTTGGGTAGTAAATGGGGACTATAATATTTTGAATGATCAAGAGAACTATGATAATCTTTAATAATGGTAAGTTCAAAAAAAAGTTAAAAATTACCAGAATATTAACAATTTAGACACTTCTTAACAACGAAACTCTACCCTTTAATTAGCATCCAAACTTGTCTCCTATTTTGATGAATACTTAAGGGTGAGACACATTTTTTTGGTGAGTCACCTTTGAACAATGATATCAATCCTTCTAGTTTTACAAGAAAGAAAAACTCAAATCTGAAACTTAACAAAGATATTCATAATAGGCACTGATCTTCCTTGAAACTAGATGATAAAATTGGAGTCACCACTATCATCAAACATTTAGAATATAACAATTTAAGAATAGGTAGAGATACATGCTAAAATTAAACTTTACTAAGGAATATTGATGAGTTAGAAAGCAAAGATATTTAAATTTATCGATTTATGTTCAAAAGGGTAAATCACCATCCAACATGCAAAAGTTAACATCTCCTGGCACGTCCCTAGTGAAGTGCTCAGTTTGTTGATGACTAAGATAGTAGAAACACACTCAAATAAACTCAACTTTCAAAAACATAATATAATATGGATAAACAATGTCTAAAAATACAGTTGAGATTACTTACATCAAATATAAGTAGAGAAATTGATAACCAAAAATTTTTCGCAACTCTTTGAAAGAGTCTCTGACAATATAGGTGACAAGATTATCCATGGAAATAGTGTTAGTAGAGTGTTGTGGTGTTGAAAAACCAAAAATAGTTGAAATAACACAAATATAGCTAGAGATATTGATAATCATAAATTAATTATATCTTTTTGCAAGAGTCCCTAGCAACATAAGTGCCATGAGTGCCTTTTCAATCCTTGACAATTGTGCCAATTGAGTGTTGGTTCCCATTTTTGAACCTCTTTTGCTTAGCTTTTCACACTTGAGAAGAATGGCAAATGTATATGATAAACCTGTTGATATGTTGTTATAGCCAAAGAAGGATTTAGCACATGAATCGACCAAATGTAGATAACGACTGGGAGGCACCAATAGAGGCTATGGTCAACTCTCTACCACTTTTGGATCTACCTAAACCAAGGTGAGAGTATCTAAGGGGTATCTTGTTCACATGGATTGATACTACAATTCAATCTTTAAGGATATTTTTATCACAAGGAAACACAAATGTGACTATGGCATAACTGAACTTATTCACTCTACTCGAGAAGGGTTATCATAAGGAATGAACAAATACACTAGTTCATGTACAAGCTACTGAAGATAGATGGAAAATTAATTTTAACCTTCATTCTAAATAATTTTAAACAACAAGGGGTCAATAGGAATACTAAAATTATGGTCTTTAAAGCAAAAAAATATACACATGTTAAGTCGGCAAGATTTATGCATCTGTAGACAAATAAAACTTAAAATATTCAGTAGGGTGTATTATTTGCAAGGTAGGATAGGTAGAACAAGTTAGATAGTTATAAAATGGAGTGGTTTGATGGTGGGTTTCAAACAATAGGTATTGTTTCAACATTGATGACATCATTTCTTTGTAAAAATGTAAAAAACCTCAAATACAACCTAAGGGAAATACTAGGAGTGGTTTGAATTTATTGGTCTGAATGAAATTCAAAGACTGAAATTATTCTTGAGAAAATAGAACACACATTGCACTTAGAATCTCAAATACTTTTTCTTACTAAATTCATATACCCACAGTACCCTAAACATTTATTCAAAAACATATTTCCTAACATAATGCAAAAAAGGATTTATAACCCAGATCTAAGCCCATGATGACAAGTAATGATCACTGAACCAAATATCCAATCAGCATAATTTTTAAAACATATCATTGAACTTCATCAACAGTAAAGAGTAAAAATCACAAGTGTTTTCATTAACTTTGAAAATAAACCTTACATACATCATTTTTCCAGAATGTTTCCATGGGGACAAACATGGTGAGTTTGCTCTTTTCATAGAGGTGACATAATCATGCTCTTAGAGCTTGCTAATGGCTATACAACTACAACCACCTTAGCAAGGGAGACAATACATACACACAACAATGGATCCAAATTTTTTAAAGAGCCTAGACATAGAGAGAAAAAAATACAAAAAATAACCTAGAAAAGAGGACAAGCCCTCTTTTTATACATTTTTACTACTTTTTGTAATCTAGAAAATGTGGGTTACAATCTACAGTACTGCAAAATTGAAAATAACTCTCAAATTTCTGCCAAGATTCTCCCAACTAGAATATGTTCTTCATTATGTTTGTAATCTTCATGCCTTCACATATAAAATAATTGTTGTAACTACCTCTACATGAAACGAATTTTACATGAGCTTGAAAGAGAATATTTTCCTTTATATCTAAACATACCCTTGGTATTCTTGTGCAACTACTTGGGCATGCCTTTGACTACTCATTTACAAATATGGAATCTTCTTGGACAGATGCCCTTCCTCTTATGCATAATAAATAACAACCCTACTTTGTAATGATCTCATGGGAATATTCTAAATCCATATACATTTGAATGATCTTCCTCTAATGGCCCACCTTAGCCTTGAAAACATGCAATATTCCACCCATGGAGGTGTTTAAACAAGTAATAGAATGAAAAATGCAAAACCTAGGTTATTTTTACCTGTTGAATTTTTGGCTTTAACAGAATTTTTCCACATTTGCTTTTTTCACATTCACTTTTTAGATTTACCTCTAAAATTTTTAATGCATAAATGCATTACTTTTCACCTCTTACCCTTTTGGGTAAGTTTTGGTCCTTTTGCAAGTTTGCACTTTTATTTATTTTGGGTAAATCTAGGTCCCATTTGTAATTTTGTAATTATTTTGTATTACAAAAATCTAGTACCCATTTGAAATTGTGAAATTTTCCTTATATTGGGAAAATCTAAAACTCAGTAGTAGTTTTGTAGTTTGCAAATTTGGAATTTGTAATTCACAGTTATAGTTCCCCTCAAAAGTTCCCTCAAGGAAATGGGAACTCCAACTATAATTTGTAATTTTTTAAATTTACAAACTATAATTTGTAGTTATAATTCCCCTCAAATTTTCCCTTATGTAAATGGGAACTCCAACTAAAATTTTCAAAAGTGAAAAATTACAATTGTCCTTGAAAGTTACCTTTTGCATTAGTACCTCATGTTAACTGGTATTGATAGAAAAGTTTGGGAGATCCAAGTGTAATTTGCAAATTTCACATTTGAAAAAGTGAAAAAATGCATTCCTTATTGAAATCTCCATGACTCTCCTCTTGAGTTGAATTTTTTCTCCACTAGCTTTGACTGATGAATTCGGGAGAGTTGAGTAGAATTTGCAACTTGAATTCTTAGAACATGACTTTTTAAAGTTGTTTCTCCCACCAAGATCTCCTGAGGACTTTGGACCCTCATATGCAACTTTTGAAACTAATAATTCTTTTACTTTTCACTTAACTCCATTCCATCCTGGTTTGGAAAGTGATTTGTAGAGGATTTTTCTAGAAGCTAAGTCCTTTCCTTAGTAACTATTTTACATTTAGATGCATTATTCCAAAATAATTCTTTAATAATTGAAACCTTTCTAAGTAAATATGATTCCCTAATACATAATATTCAAACTTTTCAAGGCTTTATTTTTGTTGGGAATTCATTACCTGATATTGGGTAGTCTATTGGATCATTTCCAAAGTTTTACAAGCTTCTTTTATATGTAGTGTCATTATTGATCCATTTTTTTTGGTATTGAATATCATTAGGAAATGCATACTTCTCTACCATGTCAACAATATCATTCCAGAATGTTCCCAGAGATATTTTATTAAGTTCTAATTTAAAATCCCTCTAGTCACTTTAGCATTTAAAGGCATCATAATAGCCAATGCCTTTGGCCTTACAAGACCCTTTATAACAAATATTCATTTCTCAAAAAGTGAGTGTTACCATAATTTTGTGTCTCATGCTATAGATTCTTAAAAAATTGTATCCTCAGGTTCAATGACCATGCTGCCACTTGAAGGGTGATTTCTCTGGCTCCCTATCCTAATGATGGTAAATTTGATCTTAGAATTTCTAATGTATTGCTTTGCTTGCATCTTTTTTATGAGTGTCAAGCTAAAGATATTGAGCACAATA
>JARHVA010000931.1:3240000-3275000 GCA_037957365.1 Torreya grandis | reverse complement strand
CATATAAATTGATGGATAAATATTTTATGAACTTGATGTGATTATGAAAACCCTAGCTTATCTTAGGGTATTTATCTTTCTAATTTTTTTCAATGTTGTATTTTTTCTATTTTGCTCTATCATTTATATGCAACCTATGCATATCTATAGATTACATCGTGTTTCTATCAAACACCTAGATCTTCCACCTTTTACACATAATATGACTTTAAATAATTATGTAGCACATCCTATATCTAATAAAAAAGCCAGTAAGGAAGTTCAACTGCATACTAAATAATTTATCATAGAAACTAATTATTGGTGATTTATATGAAATTAATGAAAATGAATAAAATAACAAAGAGAAATTACAAATTATTGTTAATTTTCAACACCATATCAAAAAGTACCTAGAAGATCTTGATGAGATTCAAATAACCATATTAGAAACTAAAAAATTAAAAAGCATAGATGAACAACTAGGTCTCTCTATTGATCATGCTATAATATCTATGATCTAGCCACATATACCAATAACCCTTCTCTTGAGCACATCAATACTTCATACTTATAAAGGGGCATGGGATATGTGTTTACACCTTTATCACTTGAAACTACCTATTACATTGGAAACACTGATACTTCAACCTAATTACCAATTTCAATGGCTATATCCACTCAAACAATGGGTACACCTCCTTTGATGATTTGTCAGACTTAAAACTTAGTGACCAAGAGGTGAAAACTCTTATCCAAAACATAAAAAGTTGCAAGAAAAGGTTATAAATATTGAATAGAATTATATGAAATCACCTTATGTTATTGATTCATAAGAGGTGTTTCATAACCCTCTTACACCTAGAATATTTTTCACCACTTTCTAACTAAATCTTTTGGACATATGTTCACTCTTTTATGATTGCAAGGGTGATCATGAAAAACATATTTGACATTTCTATGTGGCATACACTGATTATGATTCCAATGACAAAATCTTGGCTTAAATATTCCCAAAGGGCCTTAATGACTATAATTTATGGTGGTTTTATGATTTACCAATCCAATTAGTAAAAGCATTCAAATCTCTTGTAGATCAATTTTTGGCATAGTTCTCTATCAACATTACCAAAAAAGTTTCCTCTACACAAATTGAAAAAATCAAGCAAGGAACAAATGAACCTATTATTGAATATGTATTAAGGTAAATAAAATGTTGGCTAAAATGATAAAATCTAATGATAGATAAAAAAATCTCAAGACATATTGAAGCAAATTTTTCTTGCCCAATTACATGAGTCCATTGTTTTCAATAAATACAAATATTTTTATAACTTATGCCATATTGTTTGTGATCATGAAATAAAACTTATCTGATTGATCAAACTTAACTATGTATAAAACCCACTAAATACATCAAACACCAAGATTACTATCAAACCATGTTGCAAGGTGAAATCTACATAACCTAAAAACGAAGTAATTACTATGGTTCATGTAGTGTCACAACAACCTAATTAGATTGTCTTATCCAATGTACCAAGGAGAAGATTTACATGCTTACCTAAGTCTCTAAATTTGTTGCTTTCAAAGCTTGTGGAGTGTCACATTGTATCTCTCTCTCTCATCCTATAGAGATTGATATGAGCCATAATAGTAGGATTATAACTTCATATCTTAAATTGCTATCTAAGATTAATAATGCCATGCCCAAGACTTTAATTATGTATTCAATACATTAATATATTTATGTAATTATATTAAATTTATGTATTCCCTATTTCACATCAAAAATTAGTTACATAGAGAGATTAAATTTTTGTGTACCCTATTTTACACCTAAAATTATGCTAACTACAAGGAAAATCAATAAATTTGGTAATGTGGAGAAAAGGTAAAATTAGAAATTGTAATGACAGGAGAATAGTTAATTTTATTTTTAGATTATTTAGCATTAATTTTTTGATAAAAATGTAGTGATAACTATTTAAAATGCTTCACGTGTAACATTTTTTTAGTGAAAATATATTATAAAGGCTAAAGCGATAACCAAGGTAATATGAACAAGAATATACATGGATGGTTAAGAGGTCATTTGAGTGTATTCTTACTTGACAAAAATAATTTTTTGTGTGAAATAGACAAAATCCATAGCCTATAAACATATACAACACTCGTGTCTCATATATGATGATAGTGTCACAATTCCATAATTGTGGGGTATGTGGAGATGAAAAGGGATATTACTATGATAATTTTTATTTACTATCTTGAATATATATTTGGTTAATCTTGACACATGTGTGTAGATTATAGATGAAAGATAGATTTCATTCATGGATTTTTTTGTTTGTTTGTTTGTATTTTGTTGCTTTCTTTTTTTTTTAAAGATTTTGTGAGTCGATAAAGATGACATCGATAGATAAAAATGGCCTAACAAAAATGACAACAAACAAGTTTTATAAGATTTATTTATGTCAAAGATATGCCTAAAACTTGTTGAGAAGCTTAGAATCTGACTGGTCAATTGCGGGAAGTGACAGAGTAAGCTATGTATACTTGTTGAACATTATGGGACCTACACTTATAATTGTCTATAATATTTGCATTAAGTAGTCACTATTTTGGATAGGCCCCAAATTTCATATGGAATTGGAGTGGAAATTGGACACAACATATGATCTGGTTTATTTATTAACAATAATGCTTAGGTTACAACAATTTTGATGGAAGTATATAAACATGTACCATAGTAATCTCAATAGGTGTTATTAGATGTAATAATTGAATTTATTTGAAGGTGAATTATTATAGAAGACACTTGCTAATATTCTATTCAACTTTGAGCAATATTTTTAAATAAGACTAAGCAAATAACTAATATTTATGTAATCAAATTTAGGTAAGAGTTTATATTTGTAATTATAATATATATTTCAATATTTCGATTGGTTGAACACAAACTAACTAATTACAAAGTGATTTCTATAATACTTTGTTAGTATGGCCTAATAAAAATAAATAAATTATATTATATTGTATTGTATTGTATCAATTTTTTAAAATATATTTAATTTTATTATAAAATTATAAACATTGAAAACAATTATTAGAATTATATTTCAATTAAATATGTATATAAAATGATTTAAATATTATTAATGTTTTCATGTATATAACATTGTTTTAAATAAATTTAATATTTTTTAAATAAATATTAACATTATGATTTTTTCAAAAGTTTGGTTTAGTATGTTCATTTGTCTTAGGACTACCAAATTGAATGAACTTGTGTTATTCTTATCCTATCAAATTGTAAAAGCAATCAACATTAAATGAATTGTCAATGTAATAATTATTGATTTAGAATATGTATAATAAATATTTAAAAATATATATATGTTAAAAATCATAATGATATAAATTAAATTCAAATAAAAAAAATTAATATTTAAACCATTTTTTGAAACTTTAAACAATAAACAATTGTCAAAATAAAATAAAAATAAATAAATCTCGCTTTAAAGTCAACGTACTTTAAATTTTAATCGCATGTTTTCTAGCACAAAAATGAAACATATAAAATGTCAATAGACTCGTGCATTGTATGTTGCTTCGTAGTGTATTCATATTTCAGGATTTATTCCTAGCTGATGAATGGGATTGTAGAACACGTGCGAATTATAAATCCCAAATTAATTAATAGGAAAAGAAACTATGCATTTATTTATATGCCTAATGGACTACATATCTTATGTTTTTAGTGAGTATTTTGTCAGCTATAGCGTTAAGTTTACGGTTTTGGAGCTAGTAGTGGCACCTGATAAAAATAAACTATAAATATACGAAGGAGAGTCACATGAAGATTAGCTGATGTTAAATAATTCCTATTCTAGGATTTGGTAGACAATATCCTTCCCCCATACAAAATGCCTCTAGAACTAATCAGATGCGTGACACTTGACATTGAATCGATGGTTCAAAGTTCAAAGGTGCCTTGTTTAATACTTTGATACTTTATTACAAATTGGATTCAGTGGTTATAATTGATTTATGACTCGATGCCATACAATCGTCAAGGACGTCTGAAACACCAATGGATGGTCGAAAAGCAAATGTCATAGGATGAACGTTGAGAAGTAATTCGTGACTGAATTAACTTTTTGAATTTTAACCCTTTTTTAATACAAAATCAATATTACATCATATAAGATTAATATTGAATATTTAATGTTGACGAGGACTAGAATAATATTCCTAAATAATATTTAATAGAATATGTCAAAATTTTAATGATCAATTTTATGTAAAATTCTGGAACAGTTAAAATTGTATAAATTTAAATTTATTGATATATTCAGAAAAAATAAATATTTAAAAAATTAATTCTATAATTCCCTATCTCAAGAGGTATATGTCTTATTTTAGCAACCATAAAGTTAAAATATTTCAATTGTTTCGTGTTATATTAACTTTATGAATGCTAAAATAGGACATATACCTTGAGATAGGGAATTATAGAATTAATTTTTTAAATGTTTATTTTTTTCTCAATATATATAACACGAAACAAATGAAATATTTTAACTTTACCGTTGCTAAAATAATACATATACCTCTTGAGATAGCGAATTATAGAATTAATTTTTTAAATATATATTTTTTTCCAATATATATAACACACAACAAATGAAATATTTTAACTTTATGATTGCTAAAATAGTATATCACTTCCATTTTTTTATTCATTACATTAAAAATATTATTTGCTTCTAGCAAAATCTTTAGTACCCTTTGGTGGTGACTAAAAAATATATTTTCTTATGATTAAAATTAACTACTTACGTCCAAACACGTTCCAAATTAATGTCTAAAATGATTAATACAAAAGAAGAAAGCTCAATATGAATATAATTTCATTCTTGTATTTAGTATTCTTTGCCTCGATTGTATTACCATGAGTGACAATTCCATCACATAAGTCAATGAAAATATCATAAATTATTATTTTGTTATTCTATACATTAATTGTATTACCATATAAGATACGTTAGACAATCAAAATTAGGGGTTAAATTTGATAGTTGTTTAGATATTTTTTATATTTTAAACCATAAAATATAGTTAAATAATATTTTTAACCATTTTAACAAATGAGCAGAAAAAGATACAAACTATCAATATAACATTTAAAATAAAAAAACCCACCCTTTAAGAATATTAGGTATAAAAATATTAATATGTAGATAAAAAGAATAATGCATGTCATGAATCATAGATTCATATGATTCATGTGGCATGGCCACATGCCTTAAAATGGGCACAAGCCAAGATCATATTTCACGATTAAATGGTGCCATTGTCAACTACAAAATTGCCAATTTTTTGAATTAAAAATAAGGTTTTTGTTTGGTACGACCTATAGGGTGTAACTTTTGGGCACAATATTGAAAGAACCCTACAAAAAAATATTCAAATAGTCCCACTCACATTACTAATGCCACTTCTATTGAACTCAGGCTCAAAACATGGAGTCTCTATCTGCCAATACCTTCATGACTTCCCCAATGCCCAGTATGAGGGCATTCATGTATGATGTGGAAAATGGAGTGACCAGCAACCACCTCCACATTAGTTTTCATGGGAATCCCAAAGATTCTCAAAGAAACTACCCTTTCAACCTAGTAGTCCACCTAAAAGGTATGGACTACCATAGAGGAAGACAATGTCATCTTGAACATTAGCAAAGCAGTTGGTGCCCAACAAGAATGGCAGCGACATATGTTTTGGTCGAGATTAATAAATGCATTCAATGTCCTCCTCCAAATTCTTGTTGGTATTGCTTGACCTAATTGCTGTCTTTTTGCATATCATCCTTGTTTTTGATACAAAATGTGTTCGAAAACATTTTTGTAAAGGAGTATGATGCAGAAAAAATAGGTCAATCTTCTAGAGCCTATAAATTTTGAACTGTAGCTCCATTTGAGCTCTTCCACATACCAAAATGACCATCTTGAAAAGTTTGTTACTATCCTAAACCACTAAATCCACTTAGATTTATTTTTGATTTTTTTGAAGGCCATACGTGTTCATTTGAGGGTTTAAAGTTACAGTTTAATGATTTTTTTAACAATTTTCTATTTTTAAAAATTATATATTTGAAGACCAAATGTTAACTTCAATTGAATTTATTCCCATAGGCTAATTTAAGTTTTTAATTTATTTTGAAAGACTTTTAGAGATACACATGCTTGCATTGGAAACTTACTAAAAATAGTAGCCGCTAAAAATAGAAGTCTTTTTAGATTTTAGTTTTCTTTTAAAATTTTACATGTCAACTCTAACTTTGAGTTGAGGCCTATTTAAACATGGTTTGGGTATGTAACTATTTCAATTCATTCAATACAAATCAATACTCGTTATTGTTTCAAATCTTGGCCTATTGATAATTTATTATCTTGATAGTTTTTAAGTTCATTATCTAGTATTAGAGGAAGTTCAAATCTTGGAGTAGTAAGACATGGTAAGAGGACAACGAGGTATTTCATAGATGAATTGGACTATACAATATTTGAAATATAAAGTGGAATAATTAACTGAATTTATCACTAATCAAAGAAAAAGGTAAGGTGGTGATGAGGAAGACACAAATCATGATGAAAAAGTTCAATAAGAAGAAGAATAACAAGATCAACCACCATCGATGGAAGAAATGATAGTTCTATATTTAGAAGGAATAAATGAAGGAATCAAAGTTGATGTTCCATATTATGGAGGGAATTTAAAATCAAAGAAGTTGAAAAGATTAGATAAACAACATGGAGAAGTTATTTAAGTAGAAGACTATGAGAGAAAAGAAGAAGGTAAATTTTGAATGAACAAAATTGAAAGGTCATGCAATGATTTAGTGGGATCACCTACAGAAAGAGAGATAGATAAAAGGTAAAAAGATTAATTCATAAAAAAAATGGAGAAGCTAAGAGAGAAATTTATTCCTATAAACTGTGTGAAAACCCTATATAGAAGATTTCATAATTTGAGGCAAAAATATCACAATATATAAGATTATACCTATGAGTTTTATAAGATTTTTATATGAGTGGAACATGATTAAATAGAAGATTAGATGGCTACAAGGTATGTAAATGGTTTGAAATTTACTATTGAAGATGAATTAGGCATCCATACAATACTTTGCATGGAGGAGATTTATCAATTAGCTTTAAAGGAAGAAGAAAAATAAAATAGATAGAAATTCAAAAGAACATCTCTAGGTCTAAGAATAGGTGGATACCCTTTAATAAGGGGATTAGGTGGGTTTAATACCACCATATAAGGGCCTAATGCCAATAGAGGTGAATCATCATGTGGTGCAAAAAGACAAGATGACAATAGGTAAGGGTTTTAATACCAACAAAGATGAAGAGGATTTTAGAAAGGATGAGGTTATGGTCATGTTAGAGGATGGTTTCTAAATCAATGCAGATCTTATGTTTGTTATAGATATAGATAAGAAGGGTAGAAAACATTTGAGTGTCCACACTATCAAGATCAAGAAAAGAGGTAAGAGGATTACCCAAGAGTGAATCTAGTTGAGGCTAAGATATAATAACAAAAGACTATAATTGCACCAACATATGTTGGAAAGAATCTCTTGATGAGAAGAACAATGATCGCTCTAAGGAGGGAACAAGTGTAAAATAAAGAAAATGATGATGCATCATTGTAATCAATTTTTTTTCAAATAAGATGGTTAGAAAGGTATGAAAAGTAGTTATATATGGTGGTAGTTGTGAAAATATGGTTTCTAAAGAAATCGTAGAGAAACTAAATTTGTATTGTGAAAAGCATTCTAGTCCTTATCGGATTTCATAGTTTATGAAAGAGAATGAGGTTACATTAGATAAATGTTGCTTAATCAATTTTTCTATAAGAAAAAATTATAATGATAAAATATGTTTTGATGTTATTCAAATGGATGCATGTTATTTGTTAATGGGGAGACCATGGAAATTTGATAGAAAAATAATTCATGATAGAGGAAAGAACACGTACACTTTCTAGAAAGTTAGTACAAAGGTAGTTTTGTTACCTCTTAAAGAGGAAGAAAAAATAAAAATCATGTTCTCTACTAAATCATTTATCCAAGATATGAAGGTAATAGGTTGTTGTTATGTATTAGTAGTAAAGAATGAAGACACAGAAATGGTGCAAGTACCAATTGAAATAATAAGAGTGTTTATAAAATATGCAGATATTATTCCTGATGAGCTAAAAGATGGTTTACCATTGAAGAGAGATATTTACAATCACTTTGATTTAATTCTAAGATCATTTATACCCAATCAAGTAGCTTATAGGATAAGCTCAAGAGAACATGATAAATTAAATAAAAAGGTTACTAAATTATTTAAAAAGATGCTGATAAAGGAGAGTATGAGTCCATGTGTAACACCTGTGTTATTAAATTTGAATAAATACTTAGGATGGAGAATGTGCGTGGATAGTAGAGCAATTGATAAACTAAAAATCATGTAAAGGTTTACTATGCATTGTTTACATGATATGACGGATGTGCTTGTAAGAGAAAAATATTTTACCAAGATTGATTTCAGTGCTTATTATCAGATTTGAATTTGTGAAGGAGATGAGAGGAAAACTACATTCAAGACAAGGCATGGATTATATGTGTGGATGGTGATTCCCTCTGAATTATCTAATACATCTAGCACATTTATGTGAATGATGAATACAGTGCTACAAGAATATATTGGTGAGTTTGTGGTTGTTTATTTTGATGGTATTTTGATATTCAACATGACTAAATAAGAAAACATACAACATTTGAGAATAGTACTAGATTTATTAAGAAAGGAGAACTTGTATGTAAATTTGAAGAAGTGCAAGTTTATGCAGAATAGTTCAGTATTTTTTGGATTTGTAGTTTCAATAGATGGTGTGAGAATGGATGAAGAAAATATAAAGGCAATTGTTGAGTGATGTATTACAAAAATCATTAAAGAGGTAAGAAGTTTTCATGGTTTAGAAACTTCATATAGAAAATTTATTAAAAAATTTAGTAGTATTGTGGTACCAATAACAAATTGCATGAGAGGGAAGGAATTTACATGGAATAAAGTAGCCATAGAAAGCTTTGAATTTGTTAAGAAGATTACAGAAAGATAAATTTTATCATTACTAAAGTTTAACAAAGTATATTTCAAGGTATATTTCAAGGTGCATGATATGTCAAGTAGCTAAATTATATACAAAAATACTAGACTATACATGCCATTACGAGTTCAAGGAGGACCATGGATAGATTTGAGTAAGGATTTTATGTTGGGATTACCAAACATGCAAAGAGTTATTGATTCAATTTTTATTATTTTAGATGGATTTTTAAAAATGTTTAATTTCATTGCATGTAATAAAACCAATGATGCCACTAGAGTTGTAGAATAATTTTTTAAGGATATTATGAGATTGCATTGTGTTCTAAAAACTATTAATTTAGATAGGAACACAAAAAATTTAAATCACTTTTGTAGGAATTTATGGAAGAAAATGGGTACTAAGCTGTAATTTAATAGTGCATATCATCCAAAAATAGATGGGTAGACATAAGTTGTGAATAGGATCTTGAAAAATTTGTTGAGATGCATAGTGGGAGAGAAATCCAAGCAATGGGACTTAACTTTACAACAAATTGAGGTTGCATATAATTGTTCAATGAATAAATCAACAAGAAAGTCACCATTTCAAAAAATTTATGAGAGAAATCTTATGGGTATTTTAGTTTTGGTACAATTACCAATTACAGAGTGAGTTAGTAATGGTGCAAAAGCGTTTGCAGAGCACATGCAATAGTTTCAAAGAGTAAGAAAAAAGTTACTAGAAGAGAAATATAAATCATCAACAGATGTCAGAATAAGATCCAAGGTATTTTAATAAGGAGAGTTGGTAATGGTTTACATAAAGGCACATACAATAAGTTGAAGTACAATAAAATTGGTCCATAGAGAATTATGAAGAAAATCAATAACAATGCTTATGAGGTGAGTTCACCATAGAATTTTGATGTCTCTCCAGTATTTAATGTTTCAAATTTATATATATTTCATGTATAATATGATGAATTTGATGAAGATGAAGAATTAAATTGGTAGCAGTAGATTCCAAAGAAGAAGGGAAAAATAGTGCAGGTTTTGAATATAGAGACAGTGAGCACAAGGAAAGGGAATTGTAACAGGTGTTTAATTTAATGGGAATTATTACAACAATGAAACAAAACTTGAATTATAGAATGAGAGATAAATAAGATTGATAAATAAGAGTGGAAACATTGCAATTAGGGCAACTCGTAGGTGCTGAATTATTTTCAACTAGAGAAGAATGATGCAAAAACATTAGGCTAATCTTTCGAAGGCCATAATTTTTTACCCATAGCTCCATTTGATATTTTTAGTGAGCCAAAATGACCCCCTCAAACATTTCATTGCTATTCTAAGCCATTTTACCCACTTATATTTATTATTGATATTTTTTGGAGGCCATACGTGATCATTTGAGGGTCTAGAATTACCTTTTAATGACTTTTTTAAGAATTTTATATTTTTAAAAACTATATATTTTTAGGACTAGACATCAAATTTAGTTGAATTTTATTTTATAGGTTAATTTTAGTGTTTAGACTATTTTAGAAACTTTTTATAGCTACACGCACTTGCATGTGAAACTTATTAAAAATAGAAGATGCTAAAATAGAATTTTTTTTAGATTTTTTGCATGTCAACTCTAATTCTAGTTTGAATCTTATTTAATCATGGTTTGGGTTTGGAATTATTTCAATTGATTCAATACAAATCAATAATGATTATTATTTTAGATCTTGACTTATTGATAATTTGTTGTCTTGATAGTTTTTGTGTTCATTAGATTAGCTATTTACTACCATAATCAGGGGCATAGATTAATTAAACTCACTCTCAATTCCTTATCTATATCAGTTCCACATATCCCATTTTTGCACCAAGTCAAAGTGAACTTAGATATATGTCAATTGAAATTCTAAAATAATCTTGTAGCTGGATATAAACCTAAATAAATATGAGGTGGTTGTTTCCTAAATATATAAAAATTTAAATAATCATAAGTGGTTGCTTGCTAAATATATAATCAAAATTTAAATAATCTGGAGTCAGTCCTTGATAAATATATCAAATGTAAATAAATTTGATGTTTTTTTTTAAATTGTGAAGTGGGGTTTTACTAGATATGTTAAATGTAAATAAAATTGTTAAATATTGATAGAGATAGAGGAAGAGGGGTCTATTGTACATAGGTATGGTTAGTGGCAATCTTTCAAAGTGATATGCCCATTTTGTGAGTAAGCCATTGGCATTGGATTCTTTTAGTCAGAGGGGTGGCATGCCAATGGAAGGGTATTCTCAAGATAGAAAAATAATAAATCTACACATATGAAGCTTCCTAGCTAATATATGGTATGAACTAGTCTATGAGAAAAGATAAGAAATTTTGACTGGGAATGAACATTTTCTTGGAGGAGTATAACAACAAAGAAAAAATCATTGAGCTAGATGATGAATCAGGGGAATTCTATAATGATCCTAGATTTGTGTTTGATCATCCATACTAAGAAACCAAGATAATGTTTGTTCATGATAAGGATTAATAGAACCCTAACCTTCTAGCCATTACTAGGGATTGTCTAAGAAGCTAGTAGATTTGTGAGGATCGAGGGAGAGGAAAAACATTTCAAACAATAATAAGAATAATGAATTTTGTGCACGCTTGACTTCATTTGATTGGGATGATGCATATCCAACATGAATTGAGACTTTTTATATTGATACCATGTGTACCATTTGGGTATAGAAAAGGAAGCAGTGGATACACAATTGATTTCACATGGTAAGAAGGTGTTTGATATTGCCTGGGGAGTGATAGGGTTTTTGATTATGTTTTTACTGACGGGTCTATGAGACTTTTTGATTTGAGGGACAAGGAGCATTCAACTTTAATTTAAGATTGTTCACAACCTAATACTCCATTACATCGATTAGGATGGAAGAAAAAGAAGGTTCATGGCCACTATTTTGATGGATTGTTATGAGGTGTTTGTCTTGGATATCAAGTATCCAACTATACATTTTACAGAGTTCCAAAGGATCCCCATAGCCCCTATCATATTTTCACTACTAGAGATGATGCAAAGGATCTTATATGGGAGTTTTCAGTTGCTAGTCACCCAATGGTATAGGGTGGAGGCCCTAATTTAGTACTCGCTTAAACAAAAGCAGCTGAAATAAATAAATTGTAGTAGTCTTCCATGCAGTTTGATTGGATTGCAACTAATTTTTCTAACAAACTAAAAATATTATGGGTTTGACTTTTGTTTGGTTAGAATATTTTTCCAATCAAACCCTCTGAAATCTATATAACGTAACTCGACATGATTATATGGTGTGGCAATTTTTTCCTATTTTTTTATTTGGATGATTTTGCTAAAAAACTACAAATATGAAACATTTGAATTTTTTTTGGGCACAACATATTTCCAATCAAACCCTCTATAATCTATATGACATAACTTGACATGATTGTCTAGTATGATAAGTTTTAATTTTTTTTCATTTGGATAATTTTATAATGTAATATATTATTACAAATTAAAATATTTACAAGATATATTTACACATAATTAATATAGAATAAGATTTAATATTTATATAAAAATTATAAAAATAAAAAATGAGAAATGCACATCATATATAAAATAATATTAAATTCAAAATCATGACCAAAAATAAATTAAGAAATAGAGGTGACTGTCAAATTTAAACCATCAATCAAAACATCATATTTAAAGATGAATGTACCAATGAGAGAAGGCACTCTTATCCCGATACATGATTATTTCTCTACTTGATGATCTCTTTATTCCTGTATCAACAACATATCTTAAAGCAAAAGTGCAAAATATATGTCATAGTAAATCAAATCTGCTTGCATGTAGTCCAACCTTATAACATTTTTTTTAAAAACTTACTTAACATATTGTATGCTCTATTATTGGTCCATGCATCATTCCATCAATATACTCAAGCCTCTCTTGTTCTTAAAGTACTTTCATCTTCTCCTTTTCTACCTGGCCAATCTTTGTGGTTGTTGTTGACAATGGCCACTTCCTCCCCCTTTGCCCTCGCTCTTTGTGCCAATTTTTTTGCACTAACTGCATTCATGTTTGAGGATATAAGGAAGCCATATATTTTTCACATGACTAAGTCTATGAAACCTATGCCTTTTACCCTACATTAGCAATTGTATGCTTTGTTTATTAATGATATAACTTTAGGCACAGATGATGGGAACCTTTTGTTATATACATATGATATACTTCAACATGGCTTTACAGCCAAGCTAAGTTGTGTAGAGGCTACAACTTTGGAGACTGTGGGGGGTTGGCTGGCCATCATCCCATCCTCTACCAAGAAAATCTATACAACCCACTCATGGTAGTTTTTGGGTCTCACTGGCTCCTTTAACAATTTATGGCCACTCTCTCACTACGGCAATGATGTCATTATGGGCATGATTGATCATGAAATATAGACCAAGAGCAAAAGCTTCCATGATAGATGGCTGGGACCTATTCCCTTAAAATGGAAGGGTGTGTGTCAAAGCGGTGTAATGTTATTTCCTCTCACTACAATAGGAAAATCATTGGAGCTCACTATTTATTTAAAAGGCCGTGAATCAATGTATGGTCATCTTGATTAAAGGTAATGCAAATCAGCCAGAGATAGCAATGCACATGGAACATACACTACTTATACTATTGCTTAAATAAAATTAAATCACAGCCAAATATATGCAATATTCATAATATAGAAGAAATAAGAATTACAAAAATAACAAATACTTCTTCAAATTATTGGAATCATTCTCCTTCTCCTTGAAAATAAAGATCAATTACAATTTATTAATAGAATTGCATGTCAACATGCTTTTCTAATTATTAAATAAAATATTTTAAATTTATCTAAATAATAATTTTCATGTAATATCAACTAAAAGTAACTGTAGCCTTTCTAAGGCTTTAATTTTTCTAAAAATATATTAACTAAATATTAAATAACTATTGAAATTTATCTCCACAAAAGCTTTTCATGCAAACTAAATTTACACTAATAGTCTAAAAATAGAACTGAGTGAACTGCACTTCATCATTACTTTTCAACATACTCCTCCTTGATGCTGAGAGGGCTCACAATTTGATCTGTGTTTCAAAAATTGATCCTTTGCAACTACCTTAGTGAAGATATCTGCTAACTATTCTTTAGTGTTGATGTATCTCAATTCTACTACCTTCTTCTATACTAAATCTCAGATAAAATGATGTTTTAAATCAAAATCTTTTGTCCTACTATGATGGACTGGATTCTTGGCCAGTTTAATAACACTAATATTATCACAAAACATAACTATGGATTGAACATGAATCTCTCCAATTTCTTCAAGAAGTTTTCTAAGACATAATGCTTGTGTACATATTGAAGTGATTGAAACATACTCTACTTCTGTAGAAGAAACGACAACTATACTTTGCTTCTTTGAGCTCCAAGAAATCAAATTAGAATCGAAAGAAAAACAATTCTCAAATATTAAATTTTGGTCATCCAAACTACCTTCCCAATCAGAATCACTAAAACCAACAAGATTGAACCTTTTAGAAGTGTAGTAATGAATACAAAAGTCTAGAGTGCCTTTCACATACCTCAAAATTCTCTTGGCTGCCTTCATATGTATTTATGATGGCTCTTCCATGTACCTTGAAACAAGTGAAACTAAATAAGCAATATCAAGTCTTGTATGAGTTAGAAAAATTAATCTTCCAACAATACTTCGATAGGCAGTCTCAACAACTCTTTCAGCACCATCATCTCTACACAACACAACTGCATGAGCAATTGGAGTGGAGACTAGTTTAAAATCAACCATATCAAATTTATTCAACATATCTTTAGCATACTTTATTTGAAAAATCAAATTTTTATTCTCACTTTGATAAACCTCCATTTTTAAAAAACATTTCATGAGGCCTAAATCTTCCATCTCAAAGTCATTCATCATGAAAAATTTGAATTCATCTTTCATCATAGAACTACTACCCATATACAACAAGTCATCAACATACAAACTTATAACTAGAATATCATTACCTTCTTGTTTGTAGTAAAGGTTAGGTTCAGTCTTACTTCTTTGAAATCCATTCTCTTGAAAATATCCATCAATCCTAGCATACCATGCTCTTGGTGCTTGTTTGAGGCCATACAAAGCTTTCTCTAACCTTTAGACATGATTTTCTTTTCCTTGCACTTCAAAACCTTATGGTTGTTCCACATATACTTCTTCTTCTATGTACCCATTCAAGAAGGCACTTTTCACATCCATATGATGGATGTTCCAATTATTTTGAGCTACTAATGAAATAATCATTCTAATGATCTCTTGCCTTGTTATTGGTGCAAAAGTCTCTTCATAATCAATGACATACTTTTGTGTGAATCCTTTAACAACTAATCTCACCTTATACCTTTCAACACTTCCATCACTGTTATGCTTAGTCTTGTAAACCCATTAGGTGCCAATCTTATTCTTTTCATGTGAAAGCTTTGTAAGCTCCCAAGTGTCATTCCTATGAATAGAATCCATCTCTTCTTCCATTGCTTGCATCCAAACTTCATTAGTATATGCATCTTCAAAACATGATGGTTTAAAATCAGCCTTGGTAAGTAAACAAAAATTCAGTGTCTCAGCTCTTGGATTTTCTTCATGTGCTTGATTTGAACTCCTTTGATAAATGTCACTCAATCTTCTTACCATCCTTATATAACTAGGACTTGAATCTTGACATACACTTGGAATTGAATAATTAGATAAGGGTTTACTTGTTGGATGTGTAGCACTTGGAACATAAATATTAGTGGGCTGCCGATGATCAATATAATCCATAATAACTTCATTTAAAATATATGTTGACTTCTCCATATAGCCTTTTTGATGACCATAAACTCCCCCTTCATCAAAAATCACATCTCTTGACACAATAAGCCTATTAGTGAGAGGATTATATAACCTGTAAGCCTTCATTTTCTCACTATATCCAACCAAAATATATGTCTTAATTTTGCAATCTAACTTTTGCCTCTTTTGATCAGGAACATGAACATAGACTAAGCAACCAAAAACTTTGAAATAATTAACATTTTATTTTTTCTCATAACAGGCTTCATACAAAGTCATCTTGTCAAGTGCACTAGTGGGACTTTGATTGAGAATATTTACTATTGTAGTAATTGTATCTCTTCAAAAAGAATTGCTTAATCCCCTTCTTTGTAGCATGATTCATACCATCTCCACCACTATATGATTCTTCCTTTCAGCTACATCATTTTGTTGAGATGTGTATCTAGTGGTGAGTTATCTTCTGATGCCATGCATATCACAATAACCTTGAAAGGCTTTTAAACAAAATTATCATCCATGATTAGTACTTAAGCATTTAATTCTACACCCTTTATCATTTTCTACAAGGTCTCTAAACCTCTTGAATGTCTCAAGAGCTTCACCTTTGGTCTTCAAAAAATAAACCCAACATTGTCGTGAGTAATCACCAATTAATGTATTAAAATATGATGACTTACCCAAACTCTTTGCCTACATAGGACAAAAAATATTTGAATGAACTAAATAGAGTGGATAATGAGCCCTCCATGCATTACCTTTTGGAAATTTCTCTCTTGAATGTTTTCTTTTAACACATCCTTCACAAACTTTCTTATACTCTTCAACCTTATGCAAACCATAAAATAATGCTTTTGATGCTAGAATTTTCAAACTATGAAAATTTAAATGCCCATACCTAAGATGACATAACCAACTTGTATCCTCATATGCCATATTGGCAAGGTTCCTACTATGTTCACCAAACTTTAATGGGAACATCCTATTCTTTGTCATAGGCATAACTGTTACAACCATATTTCCTTGATTCTTATCATAAATTATACATTATTGATTTTCAAATATAAATTTATAATTCTTCTCACATAATTATCCAACACTCAACAAATTATGCTTTAACTTTGGGGTGTAATAAATATTTTTAACACTCTTCATACCTTCTTTTTTATGGACTTCCATAGCTCCCTTTACAGCAACCTCCAATGATTTGTCATCACCAAGCTTGATTTTCGATTTAAAACTTTCATCGATTATAGAAAAATGTTTTTCATTCCCTGACATGCGGTTAGAACAACCTGAATCTAAATACCAAACATCTTTAGAAACATTTTCAAATTTGTCATAAGATAAAAATAAATTATCTGGAGGATTCTCATCACCTTATTGAGCATAATGAACGATTTTATCATTATTACCTTTTAATCTACACTCATAATTAAAGTGGCCATACCTGTTACAATGATAACACTAGATTTTTTTTATCAAATCGGCCTCTACCTCTTCCTCTAAAACCACCTGTTCCTTGAAAATGACCTCTGCCTCTATTTCCTCTTGAGCAATTCTGATTTTGACCTCTACTTTGGCCTTGATTAATTTTGATGCTACTATTGGCATTTTCATTCTTTATGATTTATAATTTGGAGGAAAAAGCTTTCTCATAACTTTCCCCAAATGAATCTCTCAATCTTTCTTCATGAGACATCAAAGATCCAACTAGATGATCAAATTGAAGGGTAGACAAATTCTTACTTTATTCTATGATTATGGCAACATGGTTCCACCTTGGTGTGAGAGTCATTAACAACATTTTGATCACAACCTCATTGTTCACAATTTCACCAAGTGTAGCCATCTTATTGACCACATCTTTTACTCTGACACAATAGGTACTCACATTTTCAGCGTCTTGCATCTTCAAATTCTCTATTCAATGTCTATAACTTGACAACTTTGACTTGATCACTACCTTTGTAAGATTCTTTTAGAGTCTTCCAAGCATCCTCTATTGTCTTTGCTCTTACAATTTGTGGAAATAGGATCTTATCTAGAGCTATTTGAATATGAAATAAGGCTTGAGCATTCTTCTTCTTAGCCTTCTTATTAGTTGTTTTATCATTCCTTGTGAGGGCATTCCAATCAGCTAGCTCTGCATAACCCGATTCAACAATCACCCACAAATCTTTTCCTATCGAAAAAGTCATCATTTTGATACACCGATAATCATACTCATTTCCATCAAATTTTGGAATGGGTAAGGAGTTAGAATTTGACATGATAAATTTTTGGCAAAATTCCAACTACTAAATCTTTAACCCAAAAGAAAAATATCTACTCTTATAACAGATCTAGAATTTTAAATAAAATTAAATCACAGCCAAATAAATGCAATATTCATAATATAGAAAAAATAAGAATTGCAAAAATAGAAAATACTTCTTCAAACTATTGGAATCATTCTCCTTCTCCTTCAAAATAAAGATCAATTACAATGTATGAATAGAATTGCATGTGAACATGCTTTTCTAATTATTAAATAAAATATTTTAAATTTATCTAAATAATAATTTGCATGTAATATCAACTAAAACTAACTCTAGCCTTTCTAAGGCTTTATTTTTTCTAAAACTATATTAACTAAAAATTAATTGTCTAAATTTAGCTCCACAAAAACTGTTCATGCAAACTAAATTTACACTAATAATCTAAGAACTGAGTGAACTGCACCTCAGCATCACTTTTCAACAAAATCAACGTAAGGTCGTCTTGATAAAAGCCAATACAAATCACCCAGAGACAGCGACGGGCATGGAACACACACTGCTTCTACTGTCGCTGGATCGGCTGTGGTAGGAGCGTGTTTCTCTGAGTTTGCCAATGGAACCGCCGTAGGCATGGCACCTCATGCCAGATTGGCAGTGTCTAAGGTCTTCTGTGGAGCAGAAGGATATGGTGATGACATCGATATAGCTGCTGCTATGGAGAAGGCTGTGGCAGACGGCGTGGATATACTCTCTTTCTCAATTGAAGAATCTGACAAGCCATTTTAAGAGGATTCCCGGGCCAGCAATATCGATAGTTCCCGGGCCATGTCATACTTGGCAACCTAGAGACCTACAAAGGCACCTCTTTTGTTTATTTATCTGACAACCAAAGTTGCAACTATTGACATGCAAGGACTCTCCAATCCCACATGATGAAAGACAAGATTGTGCTGTGTGATTGAGTCTCGAGCTCCTACAGACCAATTAGCGAGGTGAAAGAAGCTGGGGCAGCTGGAGTGATTTTTGCTAACAATCAATACCGCAGGAACCTGCACTAGTCGATAATGATGATCTGCCAGTTACCACAGTGAGTTTTGCAGCTGGACTGAAGAGCAAAGCTTATATAAACAACACCGTTATAAGGCATACAGGATTGACAGTGGTGGGAAAAACAATAACAGCTCTTATTGTGCCTGCATTCTCTGCCAGGGGGCCAAGTAAAGTAATTCCACAAGTTGTCTTCGATTCCACTAAATTAGTTCAGATGAAAATGAGAACAGTGGGCAACGTAGGTGGTGCCCCCGCACCGTACAAAGTGTGGGTGAGGAGCCCTGCAGACGTGAGAGTACGTTTGGAGCCGAAGATGTTAAACTTCACAAAGCACAATGAGTTAAAATATAGCGTCAAATTTCAAAGCAAAAAGAGTGGGCGAGATGGAATTGGAGTGTTAGGAGAAATATTGCGGAAATGTATCCAAGGTGCGACACAAGTTGTCCGTACTCCGATTGCCATACGGTGGGACGGCAATCGAGGGAACAACTGACCATACTTTTAAAGGAATACCCTGAGAATCGTGTGTAGCGATGAGTGTAATGTATTTTTTGTTATTTTAAAATTGAGTTTTGTGTAGTAATAAGCAACCTAGATAAGAAATATAATCCATATAATTTTAGTATATTAAATTCTGGTTTATTGTTTGTTAGGGGTATATACCCCTAACAAAAAATAAACGAGAATTTAATATGTATGTAGTGATAAGTGCAACGTATTTTTTGTTATTTTAAAATTGAGTTTTGTGTAGTAATAAGCAACCTAGATAAGAAATATAATCCATATAATTTTAGTATATTAAATTCTCGTTTATTGTTTGTTAGGGGTGTGTGTGTATATATATATATATATATACACCCCTAACAAACAATAAACGAGAATTTAGTATACTATAATCCATATAATTTTAGTATATTAAATTCTCGTTTATTGTTTGTTAGGGGTATATATATACCCCTAACAAACAATAAACGAGAATTTAATATACTAAAATTTTATATATATATATATATATATATATATATATATATATATATATATATATATATATATATATAATTTTAGTATATTAAATTCTCGTTTATTGTTTGTTAGGGGTATATATAACAAGCTATTGCAGATTAGCCATATATGGATGGTTGTGAACAATTTGTGGTGGGGAGCGGCAAGCAATTGGGGGTTCTGACTATGATTGTCATTAAAATTTTATTTTCAAAATATAATTATATTAACAATATATTATGTTAATATATAGATTTTTTTTTTAAAGTTTTGTTATAGTTTAATTTATATGATGATTTATTTAGATTGTAAAATTAAATGAGAAATACAATGTTTGTAAAATTTAAAATATTTATGACTATTTAAAGCCTATAACCTTAAAAAAAATAAAATTGGTGGCCACATTGATTTGGATATGACTATTACTTAAGGGTTCATATTCAAATCATTTGCACCCACTTTTACTAAAGTTCAGTGTGGCCACTTTAATCAAAACTTGAGGGTTACATTTAAATAACTTGTGGCCTTTATTATATACACATAAGTCCTAAGTTCATAATATATGACTTAGACACCACCTCGCTTACACACTTTATTACATAGTAAAACAAAATATGTAAAATAACAAGTGTGTAGCATTTTCTATTAGTTATCATGATTTCAAGAACTAGAATTCTTCATGACTCTATTGGGGGTGCAATGTGCCCTTAGTTGAAAATCTTTTAGCCATGCAACTCATTTTAAATTGGTGACCTAAGCATAAGTCTTAATGCGTAGACCCAACCCTTCATCATAAGTAATATATAAATCAATGGGTTTGTGTGGATATAATCGTAGACCAAACATCTTGTCCTACACTCTATGACCTCATGACCAATCAAAATACACGTCTTCTTGTGATCATAGTTCTAATTCATATAGTCAACTAAACATTTTTTTAATTTGTTTTAACATTTTTCACTATGGCCAATTATTATTTGTATGTATGTGTGGTTGTGAACAAGGATTATAAAATGGACTCAATATTTTAAAGGGGTCCATAAATTTGAATGCAAAACAAAGTAGTGACCACTTTTCAATGTCTATGATTATCAAGAAATTAGCATTTTCCATGTGATCAGATGTGGTGGCCATAATAAAATAAAGGAATAAGGATCCAATTCTATGAATGACATCACTTGTTGATAAATTAACTATTTTCATTGGTCGCATATTCATTGATGACATATCTACAAAGATAGGGCCAATAAAATTTGCAAAGAGAATGGGATCACTGCTAACTAAGAATGTCATAAGAGATATCAACACATCCGTTATAGATATAAAGTGATAGCTTAGTACCTAGCCCCTATCATTTTGAGATGCTATAGAAGAGTCATAGAGGAGGAAAATTTGATTTGAATGTATATAAAAGGAATTTAAATGAATCAACCGGTTTTTAGTGCACACATTGAAAAACATTTATGAATTTCATACGCATAATCATGCTCCATAGATGACGAGGATACTATGTTTCATAGAAACTAAACTTGGCACCTATCACCATGCCATAATTCAAATAAGACATAGCATTGTAAAGATGAGTGAGGATAATCACATAGATATTTTTCAATTGCAAATTCAAATAAAATTAAGTTCATAATGGCATTTATATTCAAATATAAATCAAAATCAATATCCTAGGGATAAAAATCACATTTAGACCATTGTGAAATAGTACACCACTTGGTGGTTGTACTCAACATTATGTTATGTCTATGCTTTCATGTCATACATACAAATCCTCATAAAATTAGGACTGTACCTGACATTATAACCAAATTTATAAACTAACGTCATCTATTGAGGCTTATGCATCTTAACATTCAATTTTTTATCTCCATTGGAGTGATGGTGTTCACTTAAAGGTCACACAAATTGAAGTATGTTTTAAATAAGGGATCTCATTTAGCCATAATTAGTAAGATAAGGCCACATATTACAATATGATTGGTCACAAAAAAATATTTTAGATTCACTACAAAGCCTAATAACATCTCTCCACCATTGAATATAAAGCGACCATAAAAAATAAATAAACGAGTATTGATTAATTTTTTGATTAATATAGTCCACCAAATATATTAATAATCTTTTACTCATTATGGAAATTTTTTTCGTTACATAGTTGTGGATATGATTTTATATGTAAGTTAATTAAATAAAATAGAGCATCCATACATAACCATAAAGAAACTCTCTGACCATGTCATCCTATGAACCTCAAGTTTTGTGATGCTATCATGTGAAACATCGGGATACTTGACTCACTTGAGGTTTAATACTCACAGTGACCTTGTTGACATTTAACTATGTGGAAAATGAGATGCATCTATGTGTAATACTCACATTATACATATTAAAGGTGAAATGATATGAATACATATTGGATAAGGTCATGGGCACAATAAATATGAATAAACAAAAAATAATTTTTAGTAAGAAATAAGGTGTGACCATGCATCACTCTAAGTGATCATGACCATATTCAAAAGAGAGGGTTGTTTGATCTATTTTGAATTGAAAATAGTCAAATTAATAAATATTAAACTATTTAAATTGAATCTATAGAATATACATATTTGATATTAAAACATAATATGCTACATAAATTGACTAAATTTAGAATTCATTAAAAATAGTAAATGAGCCTAATAATATGAAAACCTACATAAAATATATTTAATGTAGACTGTGTAAGATAACCTATGATTCAAATCTTCTTGAAAATACATGTAAATAATGTTGCATCTAAAAAAAGGAATGTAAACTATGTTCAAACAAGATCATAGATGGAGGAGAAGGCTATAGAGTAGCCTTGTCTATTGACCATGATAACATCCTAGTTGAATATGCAACTCACTTTCTGATATATGGATTTGTGTGCCTATAGATTATGGTTTATTGATTTTATGTGGGATTCAAATAGATGTGTGTAAGACACACAAAACAAAAACCCTTTTTCCTACACAATAAATAAGACAGAGATAAAATTAAAATGGGATAAATAGATAAAGGGAATAACCAATCTATCTTTAGAAGATCCCATAATCTGACTATTACTTACATAGCCTAAATGGGCCTCAAGCTGACGTGGCTCTCCCTTCTATGGTGATTGTGTGAACTATGATTGTGTAACTATATGAATATAGATTGAATATTGATTGAAATGGTTGTGAATATATGCCATTGACCTACAATAAATAAGATTCAAACTTGGCCTATAATTGTCATAAAGTAATAAAATCGATATTAGAAGAAATAGTTCTCTTTTTATTAGTGACTAGTAATTTAAAATAAACATACTAGAGGGTTTCAATTAAGTGCATTGATGTGCCTTAATATGAGAATATTTATAATGTTTTTTGCACCCAAATTTTAAAAATGTATTGGAGAACCATTGTGAAATGTATTGATTTGAATAATTGATTCTTGTGTCAGAGGGGACATAGCCATCATGAAAATATATTTGACCTAACACAAACTTGACCAAATACTACATGGACATGTCTAACAAGAGCTTGTAGCTTGAATAGCGATAAATTACACTAAAATATGGATGTTTGTATGATATTTTTAGTGTTTACAAGATAATGAAGACTCTCTTATAAATTGTGAGTTAGGAAAAATTTAAAATAGACCAAGTAAGGTAAGAATGAAAAGAAAAAAAATTTCAAGCACTTAATAGTTAAATTTATATATCTACATTTTCCCCCACTTTACTATAGTGATGCAAAAAAGTGAATTTACTATAATAATGTAGTTGTGAACCTAAGTGTGCATACAAATTTTTTCACTCTATGCAAAAATTTAATGTACAATAAACCTTAATATGAAACCTACAAAAATGGCCCTCAAAGTTATTATTGTCCATATTATAAAATATAAAATTTAAAATTTAAAATCATCAAAATGAGCAAAGAAAGTATATGCCTGAAATAGTATGCAATCTAATTTCCACATAACTTATAAATAGAGAAGTGCTTGCCCCATTTTTGAGGCACTTATAGACATTTTTAGTGTATGGTCAATTGAGAGTGATCAAGTCTAAATTTTAATATAATTGAATTCTATTGAGTTGTAAATATTATATGATATAACTCTCATTTGAATATGTATAATAATCTGTGAGTAATTATCTAAATGAGACACAATCGAGGATCTACTGGATAGGATTGAATGCATAAAAAAATAAAATGTGTAATAGTAAAATTATTTAACCCTAAGATGTAGATATAATGTGATCTTATCATTGATACTAGATTTTATTAAAGGGGTATATAAAAATGAAATGGTACAAGGGTGTTAAGCAGATCTATAGAAAATCGAACAGATGCTAAACCTAGATATAAGCATACACTAAATTTATTATATTGAGATAGTTTAAATATGGAAAATAAAACTATGGTAGATAAATAAATGACAAATAAGTGACGTACTTAGCTCATTACGATGATAATTTGACTCTATATATGGATCATGCATAAATTAGGATAGAAGGAGTTTTTAGAATAGTCATTAGATTTTGAAATTGACACTTTTGGCACTCTAGACATTGGCATCAACATGGGATGGTTATGTTGATGCTAATATTTGGTTTAGATGAAGGTTTCATGTAAAATATACCTACTAACAAAGAATATGACTACCTAGATGCTTTGGGTTTTGCTTCATCTTTCCTCTAGTGCATTTACATCTAGGTCATGGACTATTGTTCCTTGTGAAATAAAGATACCATATTTCTCCATATTCATAGTGACCTTAAAGAGAAATGGGTTACTGGGCATATAGTGTGAAGCTAACCCCAAATATTCTAATATTAGATATCACATCCTACATAGATAATATTCCAAAGAGTGCCTCATAGTGATGTAGTTCTCTCCTACATTTTGGCTTGTGTGCAAATCATACAATATGTGCAAAGTAAGTACAATAGTGACATAGCTTGTAACTTGGCAAATTGGGCTTTCTAATTGATCTTTTATTACTTTACACCTATATATGTGTTATGACATTGATTTGTATAGAAATAATAAAGATTTTTTAAATTTAATACTTGATAAATTGCTTTTGATAAGTTATATTGGTCTCTTTCATCTTTTTCTTGGTATATCTAGGTCTTTCCTAGGTGAAGAATGAATGAGAGTTGATATTTTATTTATATCAATCCCTTTGGATTAGTAAATTATATTAAATCACTTAGGATGACAATTAGGATATGTTTCATTTACAAATTAAATGACTTTAGATAGTTATGTTAAAGTTATAATCACTGAGAGTGGGGGTGAATCAGTGAGCCCAAATATTTGAATTACAATTGTAGTCCTTTAAAATTATTAAAAAAATCAACATATATGAACTTGATGAAGAAATATTAGCAAGATATATCATTCATTCAATGCATACACAATATCAAATACATAACACAAAGTTCCTATGGGAAATCCTTATGGGGAATGACACCCACTCCCAAACCTACAACTCATGGACTACAATCCTAAAAGAACTTAAAAAAAAGATCTTGGTCAACTCCTTTAGACCATAAAACCTTGATCATGTCCTCCTAACCAAAGGCATTTAGTTAAACACCTATTTCATAAGGAGCAACTGCCTTTAATTAAGATCAAGTCCTTTAGACCATAATATAAGTAAACACATCAACCTTAGAACTAGTTTATTCAACACTTGATGATGGATATCTATTTATCTATGTCCTTAAAAACTCTCTTTATCTCATGTAGGCATCTCAAATAGGCATGCCACAATCTCCTTCCTTCTTCACTCAAACTGTCCTCATATGCATACTCAAACCTCTTCGCATACCCTCAACTTTCAAGAGCACTATTTGGACATCAAAAATATGAACTATAGGTCATACACATATTCATCAATTTAATCTACTCATCAATTTAACAACTGGACAATCTACCTCTCCTTTGCTCTACAACTCTCACATCCACCTTGCACTTATCTCTCTTAAGTCCTCCACAATTCTCTCTCTCCTCAAGAAACTAACATAGTTAATTTTAATTTTTGTATAAAATTATTAAACTATCACATTCATAATATTCTAGTTTTGTCCAAAATCCATTCCTTCATACTTAATTAATCTCATATGGGTCACACTTAAGCATAATCCACTTTCAAATAGGCCCAAGTCACCTTTAGGTCCTATGGAGACCCATTCATCTCTTGGACACATTTCTAACCTAATTAAGAACATAGTTAAAATTTACAAATGGATGGAACCATTACAGATGATCTATAGGTCTTCCTTAAGTTCCAAAAATCATCATATTACCCTTGTACTTAAGAATAATTCACTCAAACAACATTTTTTGCATATAATCATCATGAATGAACACACCATTATATTTTAAACCTTTATTTACACAAAATAAGATTTGTCAAACCTTGAAAATGCACACATAGAATCCTTGTGGAGTATAAAACATTATCCAATAGCTAATTCATCATTAAACATAAAATCAACATCAACACAAGCTTGAACATCCTTCTCAAGTAACTTATAGAACACAATCAAACATATAGTCAACTTTGGAGATCAATATCTTTAATTGTATACACTTTTATATCTTCAAATATATATTTATAGATGAACCATGGAGTTATTTATAACTCCAATCTGTATACCATGGTTAAATTATGTATCAATCAAAATTTATTGCTCAAAAACAAGACACTGGTCTTTCCTTTGTTAAATTCAAATATTTGAATTCAAACGGTCATAGTTATACCTTGAACACCATGTTGGCATGCCCTTACTATTCAAATTAAAAATGCACCATCTATATTCTCTAAAATATAATGAATACTATTCCAATGCTTAAATTTTAATCCTTGAACATGTTGACCTCATCTCATGCAATTTAAAAACTTTGACTCAACACAATGTTGATCTCCACGGATCAGTCAGGCCTTTATAATGAAGCACACATTATTTGAACAATATATAAAAACACCCATTTATAGTTATAACTTAATCCTATAACTTATCTCATAATTAAACCTTGAATACTTCTTACCATCTCGCTCAATACACACCATTAGATCATGATCTGTACTTTCGCTCATGCATTGTTCGATCTTCATTTAGTCCTGATCTTTAACACTATTAACCAATGAACACTTTTAACTATTTGAATTTATGCACACCATATATATTAATAGTATAACAAATTTTGAGCTATTGTATATCTATATGGTCCTGGTCTTTAACATTGTGTAAAAATGACTAAGTATCGGGACCATTGCTCATTTGCTTAGAAGGCCAACTTTAGACCTCCATATCTTTTACTTCACTCAAGTGTATTTTCTCAAATTTGAACCATATGATATCCTCACATAGGATAATCTAACCATGTGTTAATATAGTAATATAACCCTCACATATGTGATATATATTGACATAAAAATGCTCACTTAGATTTATCTATTCACAGAGCCAACTATATCAAAAACTTGTCTGGGAGGCCAATTTTGAACATGCATATCTTTTGATGTGATTTGGTGCATGATCTAAAATATAGTGAAAATTAAATAGACAAAAAAATTTAATAAACCCACATGATCAACTTATCCTTAAATTTACACATGTGAAAGATATACCATCATAAAACTACTTACTCGGTACCCTATTCAAATTTGGCTATAGGAAAGCACTGTCAAAATACCTGAGAGCCAAAATTTGCACTCATATATATTTGAATTCACTTAGGTGAATTGCATTATATTTAGTGTATAGTAACTAGGGAATAATTTTATCACATCCATATGACCAAATCCCCTTAACTCATCCACACATGGTAATGGTGACATTAGGAAACTACCTACTCAAATTTTTTGTCACTAGACTCAACATGTCTAAATTAAAATAATGGACTACCAAATGAATTAAAATAATAAAAATAAGTAACAAGATATTATAAAAACTATTATATGGCTAATTTCACATGCTTAAATCACCCTAATCATTCCTAAACATCTTTAACCATGTCAAAACTGAAGATCAACCAAGCAAACTTCAAGCACACTAGGACAAGAACATTACACACTTTGTCATGATCACTTAGGATATAAAATAACTTCATCCACTCACTTGGACACCTATATTACATCACCATGATGTCATTAAAAATACTCTAACAATATCTTGCTTTGTCATTGATGTCAACAAACATCATATAACAATATATAACTCACCTTTCTTCTCTCTCTTCAAGAACTCTCACAATAAAAACTTTCTCCCCCTTTGACTCAATGAAAAAGTGGGAACCAACTGATCTTTAGGACCTAAAAATAATATCATTATTACAATATCATCTTATAAATATAGTATAAACTCCTCCTTACCTTCAGCCTACCTCTTCTTTCCTTGGCACCTTCCTCTTACTCCATGTCGACACTCTTCTAAAATGAAGCACTACAAACAATGAAGAAGGAACACACAAAATGATGAAAATACAATAGAACTCACCAATAAAAATATAATTGGGACTCCCCCTAAGATCTCTAAACCATTTCATATCTTGAGCATTTTTAGATCTCTACACACCATGAAGAATCACCATACATGCTTACTAGCCTTCTCACAAACCACATCAAGAATCACCAATAAAAATTCATGCCAATCACCAAAAATATTAAATACTCAAAAAAAACTTGGTAAATCTTATTTAAAGATACATAAATTTCTATTTTGGATAAATTAATAAAAAATCACTCTTCTTCACACTAGGCATGTCTAGTCTCCTAGCAGCCCTACATGGAACATGTAGATCCCATAAGTTTCAGTAGATTCACCTTCAAGACTTTATAATTCATATATAAATCTCTCTCATATTCACTATCAAGAACACAAATATTAATCACTTAGTTCATTCTCTACAACATACTTCATTCACAAACCTACTAACTAATTAGGCCTCCATCTTGACAAAAATATGAATAAATTGAGAACTAAAAACATTCAAATCTCTGTGAATCATGATTTGACAACTTATTTTGCCCATTAAACTTATTAACAAGCCTTATATCTCAAATCATAAGTAAGATCACTTTTATATCAAAGATAAAAACCCTATAATCTTAAAACAAACAGAGTCAACAAACATCTTTCTGGTCAACATTCACCTCTAAAACTTCATGAATACCTAGAGATAACCCTTACACACTTCTGGACCAAGTTTTTAGCTTCCAAATATTTGGTAAGCCATACATCCTATTATCCATTTTAGGACCTATATACTTTTAAGCACAAATTGGGAAACCTAAGAGCAAACAAAAATATCCAATTTGACTTCAACAACCCTTTAGACCACAAAGCCACATATAAAATGCTATAAAAATTTTAGTATACCTTTATATGCAAAAATACCATCTTTAAAAAACACAAATCCTCTTTTTCCACGTGAAAACCCTTCAATTTGACCCTATAGACTTGACCAAATATAATTATGACAATATCACAATATCTCTTCTAGTTTTACAACCTACTCAAACTTAAAAGATTCATCTCGTAGCCTTCGAGGATAATTTTAATAACATAACTTCAAAACTTACTTCTCCACTTGAAAGGAGTCTATTAAGAAGCATAGGTAAAGACATCCTTTACACCACAATGCACTAAAACAAAGTGAAGCCAAGAGTAAACCACATCTCTTCAATAACCACTAGAATCCTCTTATAGCTATAAGACTTCATGATTTTATTATCCTTCTTCTTAGTTGTGACTATGACAACTAATTCATTTTCTATATCACTCTACTTCTCTTCTAGGATAGAATTGACAACACATGGAACAAATATGGAATCTTGACATACCTTTTCATTTGAAGAATCAACCTTACATATTATAACCTCATCATTGGGCATAGACAATTGATGTTATTTGCATGAATCCTGATCAATAATAGTAGGATTTTCAATCGGATCCAAAATCATCTTATAACTAACCTCAATGAGTACCTTGGTCTTCTCCTTGATCTTGGTCATTTCATTCTCAACATGATTAGATAATGAGAACCCTTGGCACTCTTCTCTTTCTATAGCATTCTCCACCATAGAAAATAGATTTTTTGGACCTGTTGACTCATTATGACTCATCTTTGGTTTACACAAGATAACTTTCCTTTATTCCTTACACTCTTGGATCTTGATTGAACTTACTTTAACTTAATGGTATTTACTTGTAGAATATAGCAATGTGACGTCTCTGTTCATAGTTGTAGAAAACCATAATCCTTGATGGAAACTTAGCTTGTCTTACCTTGTTCAGACAATGTTTTGAAAAGTGTCCCACATCATGATATTTGAATCACTCAACCTTTCTCACACCCTTTGACTAATTATTCCCCATCATAGTTCCATGTAAATTCATTTATATTAGGGATTCTACATTCTCTAGATCTATGCCCAAATTGATTACAAGAAAAGCATTAACCATTAAAATTCACATACCACGTCGAATTTGGATATCTAATTTGATTTGTCTTCAAAGTACGGTTATATTTATTGACAATAGTATTAATCTTGTCTTGAGTTGCCTTCTCTAGTTATTTTTTGTACCCAAGACCAATTCTATCACTTACATGATTTTTATCATTTAGAATCTTTTTTAGATTACTTGAGATCTTTTAAAATCTCACAAAAGAATTTAACTTAATATAAGTATTCTCTAATTAAAATTTTAATGACTCATTTTTAATTACATACCTTGCACATTCATATTCTTTATCTTTTAGTCTTGTAGACAAAATTTTTTTGTTGACAACTAAGATGATTGACTATATCTTCATGTTCTTTGGTGTCTTTATTTATTTTTCCCTCATACACACTAAATTTTTACTCATAGTCCTTGAGTTTATATTTCATATTTTTATTGATCTTCTTCTAAATCTTTAATTCTTCATGACCATTTTTCAATATAGTATCATAGTCCAGCTCATCTTCATCATCATCTGAATCACACCAAGTAGTGTCCCTTTTATGTGGGAAACTACCTTCCTTAACCATGAATAGATATTCATATTTAATAAGACCATCATCTTCATGATCATAATCTAAGTCATTGACTCCACTCTTATCTGATGAGCTACAATTTTCTTTGGTGTAGAGACTCTTCTTTTCTTTGAAGAAATTCTTCTTGTTGTCAAAACTTTTGAATCCCTTTTTGATTTTATCAAAATTAAATGATCTTTTCCATAGTTATGACCTCAATCATACCCTTCATCATCATCTTTCTTATACTCATGAGGTCACTTAATTAGAAAAATGTCTTATCTCACCACAATTGGAGCATTTGAGGGGTACTTTACCTTTATACTTTCCTAAACCTATTCTCAATTTCTTTGAAATCAAAGTAATTACTTCATCCTCATCTGTATCATAGGCGTCATCCTCTTTGGATTTATTAACTTGGAACTTCTTTGTCTTCATTTCAATCTTAAAATTTACTTCCTTCTTTGGTGGTATATCATCATTCTTCCTCATTTCATAGGCAATAAGAGTGCAATGCAATTGATCCATATTTAACTGAGTAAGATCATGACTTGATTCTATAGCAAATAATTTTGGATCAGAATTTATGGATAGATACCTTAATAACTTTTGAAAAATAATATAATCTTCAAGTTTCTCTCAAAGACCTCTGATGATTTTTATAACCTCATCAACTCTCTACAAAAAAGATGCCATAGAATCCTCTTCATTCATCTTGAGAATTTCAAATTACCTTCTATAAGTCTATTAATTAGCATGTTTGACCGTTTAATCCCCTTCATAAATGATCTACATTTTGTCCCATATCTCTTTAGTATATTTACAATAGATTACCTTAGTGTATTAATTCTCTTAAAGACCATAAGTGATAGTATTCATTTTCTTGGAATTACTCTCAAACAAATTCTTGTTTGTAGCACTAGATGGAGTAGTAAGAGTAACATACAATCCATAATAGATTACCATACATCAAACCCTAGGGAAATAATGTATGTCCTCATCCTTGAACTACAAAAAGCATAATTAGATTTATTGAACGTCAATGCTTACTTATTAGAGAAACTTCCTCTATAACTACCCATTTTGTACCTTAGATCACCTTCAAGCTATCAAGCCTTTACCAAAGGACCCAATTTGATAATAATGATTAGAGATATAATCATTGAGAGGGGGGTGAATGATTGAGCATAGATATTTAAATTACAATTTCACTCCTTTCAAATTATTAATCAATCAACATATATCAATTTGATCTATCAACATTAACAATAGAGCTCATTCATTCAATGCATACACAAGATGAAATACATAACACAAAATTGTTATGAGAAAACCTTATGGGGAATAAAACCCATTCTCAAGCCTGTAACACATGGACTACTATCCTATAGTGAATTAGAAGCAAGATCTTGTTCAACTCCTTTAGACTAACAAACCTTGATCATATCCTCCTGACCAATGGCATTTAGTGAAACATTAGGGTTTTAAGTAATATTCAAAGTAAGTCAGGGTCAACAAATATTTTAACCTTTTGGGGTTTAGCTACATGAGTCCTATGTTTGATCAAAGGGATGAGTAGTATAAAATAATTAAATAATATGCAGTAAATAAACACTAATTTGTAATAGATTTTGAGTTGCTTTGAATATCTAAAAATAGTCATAAATATGTTTAAATAAAGTATTATCTAGAAAACACTTGATGTGGAATTTATGAATACTAAAAATTAGGATACAAACAAGTTTGAGTGTTGTCAATAGGATCCCTATGTTAGATCCTATCTTAGATAGTAGAGCCACAGTTGGATAATAGTGCCATCTGGCTGTAGTGAAATAAAAATGGTCCTAGTGTCCTCTATGTAGGACTATTCCTAAATTATAGGTATATGTGCACCTATGTTTTTGGGTTCTATTCTTGTAGTGACAAAGTTTGAAACTATGTATTATGATTGAAATAACTAATTTATGATTGAAACCATAATCCTCCTTAGATGTTTGGCATGATATAAAAATGTGTGTTCATTAGTAGGATAAGCTAGACTTCTTCAACACTTAGATGTGAAGAGAGTTTCCTACATACTAATATTTCTAGGAGGGATCAAGCTCAATGTATTTATCCCTACCTAGGTGCTGGTGAAAGTGTAAGTGATGTTAGAATGTTAGTGGTCTTGAATGCTTTCAATGTGCTTGAGATTTGAAATCTTAAAAATATAGGCTTAGGGAAGTTGTATATAGTAGTATGGAGAATTAGGATAGAATAGGGATTTTGTAGTCATATCAAATGAAAATATTGGTAACTTGAGCATGCATAACGATACCCAATCCTTAAGTCCATCTCATGACCCTCTTAGGCTTGCTTTCACTAATTCTTAGTCATTCATGGCCTTCTAGATATGACCCTAGTTGAGCTAGGACCCTCTCTTCATGACCAATCCATCCCCCTAGGTCTCATCTACTCAGGATAATAGCACCAAAGTTGGACTATAGTATTGGACCTTAGGGTGTCCTCCTTTCAATGCTCCTATCCATTCATTATTCAAGCCTAGATTATCATTTTTTCCTGATTCCTCTTACTCATTATGTTTTCTTAGTTTGGTTTCAACTAACCCATGACAAATATATTCCTATAAAATCCCATTCAAAGATAATCTAGAAATGGTTGGCAAATATCATTCAGTCAAAAAATAATACAAGTAAGACCACTCAAGAAATCTTCCCTATTCTCTGCATACAGCTAGCCTATAGTCTTTTAATCTAGTTTAAGTCCTTACACCAGTCCTTAGTCATCTCAAGCATACACAATTTTAGCATTTCTTGCATTTCATTCACTATTATACCAAGCACTCTTAAATGGAAAACTATATATGGCTTTATCCATCTTTTGAGTATTAGTATGTAGGTAGCATGTCCACACATGGGGTGTGAAGTACGTCTAATACATCTTACACACACTAACCCTTTTCCCCATTTACCAATGTTTCTTTGAATTACATAAAAGATAAAAGTACATGAAGAATCAACTAAACAAGGATATCTATTAATAGTGAGGACCTAAAAACTGGCACATAGGCTCACACTGAATACGAAAATAAAACCTAAAAAGCTTAAATCCTTAGGATAATAGTGTTAGAGATGGACTATATCATCAGAGCTGAGGGTGTCTAGTTCTAGTACTCTGACCTAATTAAAAATCAAAATCTAGGATCCTATTTGAGATAGTGTCCCAGTCTTGCACATAAATTTTTAGACCCTATCTCAATACAAATAGTCCACAATAAGCTAAGTTTGATTTTATCTCTCTCATTACTATTTTTAGAAAAGTTCTAATTTTCATTTAATTTCATAAATTAGTAACTTTAATTAGGAATATTATTTACTAATTTCTCTTACTTAGACTTGTTTATTAAATAAGAATAAAAATCCATTATTTTGAAAATTAACAACTCAAATTAATATCCTTAATTTTGTCCAACTTATTTCATGTTTGAATATTTATTTTACATCTACTACACATATGTCTAAAAGTCATGTATTTATAGAGTTTCATATCTTGTGTGCGTAATAAATTATGCTTAGGCCAACCTTAGCATGGTTTATATTT
>JARHVA010000931.1:3177500-3235000 GCA_037957365.1 Torreya grandis | reverse complement strand
ATGTATTATTTTTGGGTGTTATAAATATAAAATGAGAAAAGATAGAGGTACAGTCTACATCAATAGGTTTAGGTCTAAGCTAGGAATAGTTTGTCTAGAGTATCACTCTTAGCACTCAAATACCACTTTTACAAGATTACAATGACACATGTGTTCTCTTTACTTAAATCATGAATTATTTTAGATATACAAACACATGAATCACTTTTGATAATGAGAAGCTTCCAAACCACAATGTATTGACGCAATATATACCATTATATATCCAAGTAAGAGATTAAAACAAAGGCATTCAAATATTATTTATTGATGTTAGATATGGAAATAAAAGTTTTAGTAAATAATCTATTATGGTAATTTGGTATTAACATTAGTCACCTTCAACAAATAAAAATAAAAATATCAAAGACATAGATGGTTCTAAAAAATTGGTTTTTGGTTTGATCACTTTAGATATAACAATATGGTGAAAAAAGATACTTACTTTATTCCATGTTATATTGAGTCATTTTACTTATAATTTATTATTGGGAAGACCTTGGATACATATGATGGTAGTAGTACCATCTACATTGCACAAATTTTTAAAACTCTTGCATGAGGGCTACTCTTATGAGTCCCATGCTGATGATTATTGTATTCCATATTTTAGGTTCAAATCATATCAATAAAATTAGATTACCCACACATTGTCCCTCCTTCTCAAAGTATCATGTTGCATCAAACATTAACATATTAAATTGGTGAATCTAGTAATATCATCAATGTCATTGATAAAGAATAATCATGTAGGAATAAATATGAGAGATCATAAATAGTAATAGTAAAACCACAAAAATAATTTTCATAATTAGAATAAAATCAAGAAAAAGTTCCTAAAGTATGTAATGAATATCAACATTTATAATAAAAACATATTGAGAATGATGTGGTGAAAATCAAACAAATTGAACCAAAAATGAAACTCAATTGCATTCAAGAAGTTGAGCCAAGTTAAAAAAATCAACAAAATGCTATATTTACTCTACTTCTAGTTGTGAATTAAAAATATAAATATGGTCATGTCTTTTATTACTATGATATTGTTGAGGATGATACCCTCACATTTGATATGATATATTATAAAATTCACATATTGAACATTAATCCTTTGGATGACTATTTATCTAATACCTTTTTTGCACCTATTGCTCTAGAATTTTATAAAGACAATGTTATGAAAATCACTTTACAATCATAAAATTAAAAATATAAACATCCTAATAAAAATTTCATCACTAAAAACTCCATTATGGTCTCATAAGTAGAAGGTTAGATGCTACAATGTGACAAAATTGTAAGTAATTAATTAGAAAATAAAAAGTTAGAGACAACATAGTTACATCTTGAACCACTCAAATAGTCACAAAAAAAGAATAATTTGAAAATAAAATCCACAAATAAATATCTTCAGAAGGCAATTCAAACTAAAAATAATCTAAAAGTCAAGAATAACCTACCTAGGAAAGCACAAAGGAATTCATTAACAAACATTCCTCATTTATTGGACCTATTTATGTCAACCAATTTACCAATATATAATGTGCATCTATGCACCATCACCCTTATTTAATATCTTCCATATGATCATCAATACTTTGGTAATATTTCAAGACCTCAATGTTTTATTACATCCATTGAGCTACTAGTTACACTTGAATAAAAAGCAAGTTATGCCATATTTCATGTTTATCTTACATTAGACGAATGTAAAGAAAAATTGGACAGATTATGGATAAGAGTCATGGGGTACATCTTGGGCAAGGATCATGATTATATAACATTTGAGCATGAAGGTGCCATAATTATAATTACATGAGATAACATAAAACTAAGCAAGGTAAAATAAAGAAAAACATGTCTTTTGATAATATTAGACCAAATAATGATCACTCATCAAAGGTCATTCCCTTACCACTCCTTACATATTAGTGTAGTCATATTGAGATAATTAGATAACTTGTGTGTTTTTAAAAATATAAAAGTATTCAAAAACATAAAAACTTTATTGTACATAGTTTTTTACTATTGATTAGAATTCTTCTATTTATTTTCCTCTATTACTAGACAATCTTAAAATCCTAATTTATTTTTGAGATTAACCATTATTCAATGAGATTAACCATTAAAATCTCATCAAACATTAACATAGTTTCTTACTGGACATTTATTTATGAGATTAACCATTATTTTAAGATTGTCTAAAATTATATTTTAGTTTTTAATAGTTAGTTTTCATTTTTCCTTTCCCTTATAATAATTAATAAATTTTTTTTTTTTTTTTTCATTTCTTATTCTTTTCATTTATATATATATATTTTTAAAATAAAAATAATTTAAATATTAATATGTTTATAATCTAATTAATATAAATAATAATAAAATATATTAACCATACCATTCACTAAAGTAAAAATTTAAGGAGATGGGAAAAAAAGATAAAATTAAATTTGAGATTTACTGAATCTGTTGAAATCGATAACTTTGGCCTCGTCACTAAATTAAATTATTCATACCAGGATCTCAATAAAATGTTAACAGTCTTAGAATTCTTATCTCACCCCGCTAAAAAGAAAAAGGAAAAAAACAAAAACAAAAAGCAAACACTTAAACTGAACTCGATCTCAACAGGCATTTATCATTCCATTAGTTTTTTTAAAAGAAGAAGAAAAGAGAAAGGACAAAGAAGAAATAGAATAAATTATTTGTAGTGTTTATGATTTAAGCACTTAACGTGCCGGTATTTTGTTCGGAAAAATATAAACAAAAAAAACTAAAAAAATATTTTTGAAGGGACGACCAGCAAAACGCGTTTGAGTGAGGAATGTTAAAGTAACTGCGCAGAAGGCGTAAAACGCCTCCCGCATGCATTTTTGTGTCTCAATTCTTTACAGATCATGAGTAATATCTCTCCAGGATCATAATCTGCTCCACTAGATTGTAATCGCATCAACAATGACGTTCTGTTATACTTTTATATCAACAACATCTCAAAGCGCAATACCAAAACTATCATCATTATCTTGAAATATCTGCTCTGCAACAACGAACCGCATTTCAAAAGCAGTCTGCTTACATTGTTAATGGGTTCCCAAGTGGTTGCCGTTGAGAGAGCAACCAGCAGTGCACCGTACATTCTACGTATTAATCACTTTTTATTTTGTTTTCACTATACTGTACGCTCTACCGTATCTCTTGTTAATAAAACCCTTCCGTTGCCTCCATTTTATAAGAAGAAATCTTCGTTTGCTGTGTCGTTTCATGGTTGTCGATAGCAATGGCCAATCCCTCCCGCTGTGCTTTTGCTGTTTTTGCTACCTTGTTTGCAATAACGACAGCTATGTATGGGGACACAAGGAAGCCATACATTGGTCACATGACTAAATCAATGAAACCCCACAGTTTTACCCAACCCGAGCACTGGTATATTTCAGTCATCAACGAGGTAACTTCAGGTGTAGATGATGCGAGCCTGTTGCTATGCACATACGATATACTTCTGCATGGATTTGCAGCCAAGCTGAGCACTGCAGAGGCTGCAGCTTTGGAGATCATGGAAGGCTGCGTGGCTGTAATTCCATCCTCTGTCATGAAAATCCATACAACCCACTCGCCGCAATTTCTGGGTCTCAACGATTCGTATAACAATTTGTGGCTGCAGTCGCTGTAGAATTTTAAATAAAATTAAATCACAACCAAATATATGCAATATTCATAATACAGAGGAAATAAGAATTGCAAAAATAAAAAAACACTTCTTCAAAAACTTGGAATCATTCTCCTTCTTCTTGAAAATAAAGATCAATTACAATGTATTAATAGAATTGCATGTGAACATGCTTTTCTAATTATTGAATAAAATATTTTAAATTTATCTAATTAATAATTTTCATGTAATATCAACTAAAACTAACTCTAGCCTTTCTAAGGCTTTATTTTTTCTAAAAAAATTAATAACTAAAAATTAACTAACTGTCTAAATTTAGCTCCACAAAAAACTATTCATTCAAACTAAATTTACACTAATAGTCTAAAATAGAACTGAGTGAACTACACTTTAGCATCACTTTTCAACATACTCCCCCTTGATGCTGAGTGGGCTCACAATTTGATCTCTTAGTGTCAAAAACTGATCTGTTACAACTGCTTTCATGAAGATATCTAGCAATTGTTCTTTCGTGTTGATGTATTTCAATTCTACTACCTTCATATGCACTAAATCTCAGATAAAATGGTGCTTTAAATCAAAATGTTTTGTCCTGCTATGATGGACTGGATTCTTGGCCAATTTAATAGCACTAATGTTATAAAAAAAAATAACTGTGGACTAAACTTGAATCTCTCCAATTTCTTCAAGAAGTTTTCTAAGCCATAATACTTGTGTACTTGCCGAAGTGACTCCAACATACTCTACTTCTGTAGAAGAAAGGGAAACTATACTTTGCTTCTTTGAGATCCAAGTAATCAAACCAGAACCAAAAGAAAAACAATTCGTAGATGTTGACTTTTGATCATCCAAATTACCTCCCCAATCAGAGTCACTCAAAACTCTCTTGGGTGCCTTCCTATGTATTTATTATGGCTCTTCCATCTACCTTGAAACAAGTGAAACTAAATAAGCAATATCAGGTCTTGTATGAGTTAGGAACATTAAGCTTCCAACAATAATTCTATAGGCTTTCTCATCAACTCTTTCATAACTATCATCTCTACACAACACAACTCCATGAGCAACTAGAGTGGAGACTAGTTTACAATCAACCATATCAAATTTCTTCAACATATCTTTAGCATACTTTGTTTGACAAATAAAATATTTATTCTCCCTTTGATAAACCTCCATTCTTAAAAAATATTTCATGAAGCCTAAATATTTCATCTCAAATTCATTCATCATGGAAACATATATATATATATATATATATATATATATATATATATATATATATATATATATATATATATATATATATATATATATATATATATATCAATTCTTTAAAACTATATAATACCTTGTAAATTACATTTATTTAATGATTTATATTAATATGGAAAATATTTAGATATAACCATCATGTATATTTGTTAAATAATGAAAAAATTGAATAAAACTTGTATTATATTATCTTTTATTTTTGTTAAAAGATTTTATTCATATGTGGTATCAATTCCATAGTTAGACTATTTTACATAACACGTCCTTTATGAAAATAGGATTTAATGAATATGTAGGTTTAGTAATGCTATTAAAAAATGGTAAAATCAATTTATAATGGTTGTATTTTCTTTTATTCCTTATATCTATTATTTCACACTCATGTATGAAATATGTATATAAATCTATAATTTATGTGGCTTAGTTTACATGTAATCTGATCGCACTTTAAAAAACTAGAATACTGTAACATTTTATGTAACTTTCAATTTTGAATAAATAAATAGTAGTTTAGAGTGTACCCATTGTACGTATCCTCTAATGTCAAGATTCAACTCAAAGGGGTATTTTAGAATGTTCATCTAAATGCTAAAATGTATAAATTTATAAATTCCACTCATGGATGCTTATCAATTACACCTATCAAACACGTAAAACTCAATTTAATTTGAAATGTATTACATTATAAAAAATATTGAATGATTAGGTGATATATATATATATATATATATATATATATATATATATATATATATATATATATATATATATATATATATATATTCAATCTTTGTTGATTGTTGTCGATGAGGGTTAGTCTACAAATTTTTTGTCTACCATTTCCACAACTTATTAGTACTAGATAGTACTATTATTTTTACATTAGGGTATTTTTTGTGAGGTGCTTATCAGCAATGACCAATTAAAGAACATTATCGTATAAACATTTTCCCAATTTTCCTAGGTTAAGAGATGTTGGCTCAATACTTTAATATTTTACTAGTTAACATTAAAGCATCAATAGTCCTTATGGATGGAGCCAATGGGATCATTGTATTTTTGTTTATTTTCATGCTATTGATTTGAGGAGGGAGGGGAGGAGGTAGATATTTTTGCATGATGGTGATAGTTGCCACATGTTTGGTGTTGGTGGGTGGTAGTTCCCTTGAGAGGTTCATGGTAACCAAAGTATTTATCATTTTGGTCCAATCTGAAGAAATTTATGCTTGGTACTCATTTTGTATTTTTCTAATAGAAAATAAGTTCGCTAGATTTTTGTCTATTTTACTATTAGTTAAATTATGCAAAGCAATGCATTAGAAATATTGTTTACTTCATATTTATCTAGTAAATTTTTGTCTCTTAATTTCTAGGGTTCATGACATTTTTTAGGGTTTCGTACTCCAAAATTTACAAAAATGTGTGAAATCACTCCAAATAGAAGTAACAGATGTAGCTTTAATGGATGTTTAGATTTTAATGGAAACATATTGTCGACGACTGTTGGAGTTGATAGACATGTCAAATTTGTCTAGTTTCTATATTACACTCTGCCAAGTTATTGGTGATGTTGTGGATTGTACCCTTGAAAGAAGGCTGAGCTTCTCTCTTCCATGATTTTGATATAAGTGGTGATCCACCAAATGATTTTGATCTACTTAGCTATTCACATATCAAACCAAAAGGGGGTGAACATACACTTTATTTGGCAAAAAGACAAGGCTATAGGGGTATTTTAATAGGGGGCTTAATGGAGACACAAGGAAAAGGAAATTACCATAGGTGCTATAGAAAAAATACTATCTAATAGCTACTCTTATATATCTATTCTCCAAATGAAGCACTTTTAGTTAACCTATAGAAATGGCTTTGTCTATACTAGGTATGTTGGTGTCAATCTTGTGAAAACATCAAGCTAACATGACTAAACACAAAATTGATACATAGATGCACTCAAAAGAATAACCAATTAGATAGAGGTAAAACACATTCTTATTGATCAAAGGTGAAATTTGGTAGGGCTTCACCATATAAAATGAGATTTGTATTTCTTAACTAAGAGGTTACAATATATAGCATGAAGGAAAAGACTTTGGAGCCTTCTAAAATAAGTGGACCATGTTGCGTTGAACACCTAAGAAAGAGGAATTTGCTCATGCTAGTGTTATCCTTCTAGAAATTCCCTGAAATAACCATGATGTAGCTTGTCACAAGTCTTGACTTTGGTTCTCAAACCATATTAAATGTCACTGCCAAAAGTATGCATCACTTTATTGTTTGAATGACAAGGCCACCCATCTTTATGAAATTTATGCAACTGTTTACTTATCAATGCTTAATCAAAGAAAAATAGGTCACACTTTCATTATTTTTTCTCTTTCCTTGCTACTTCTTGCCTTTTACTGGTAACTCGACTCTCAGGCTTATCTTTCATCTTTTCCTGGATCCTCAGGTTCCTTTCTTGATGGGTCACTAAATTTATCTTCAAGTTTTTGAGCCCCTTTGAATTCCTTTAGGCCTATGTTGATGAGCTCTTCCAGCCACTTGAAATGAGTTACTTCAAGCAAAATTCCTGAAAGAAATCTTTTAGCCACTTATTCGAAGGAGTTTCTCCTTTAGCTTTTCCTCAACAGCTAATGCATCCCATTAAAGTTGACATATGCGGGCATGTCACCATTCAAAAACTAATGGCTATTTTAGTATCTTGAATTTGATACCCATGGGGATGTCACTAGATGTTTAAACTGCCAATGGCTAGTTCATTATGCTAAAGTTGATGTCTTCAGACCTACCATCATCTTTGGTAATTCCTTCATCCTTTACAAAATGAACCTTCTTGAAGGGAAGGTGTTCCTTTGGAAAAGTATAAAAGGTCCTTTTTTATCACTGGGAGCTCTCCACAAGGGCACTTATCTTTTAGGGTCCTTTAGGTTCCCATTTCCTTTGGACAAAATGTCTGAAGGAATTCCTTAAAACATTTTCCCTAAAGGAAATCTTGCTTTTATGTCTTGGCCTTCCTTTGTGAATTTCTTCAAACAAAATTTTTGAAGGAATTCCTTCAGGCATTTTTTCTTTAGGAAGTCACCCTTGGTTCTACATGGATTTTCCTTTGACAAAATATTTGAGGAAATCCTTTTTTTATTTTTTTTGCTTTGTCATTTCTTTCAAAGGAAAACTTCCCTTTCTACCTTCTCTTTGATCTATTTTCAAAATGTGTTCCTTACCCTTTACAAGGGCATCTTGGGTCTAAAATGTCCCTCAAAACCTACTTGAATGACCCCATTTAACACCTTTCTACCCTCTACAAGGTTACTTGACCTTCAGAGTGTTTGTAAAAGGCTTACATTTCTTTAAAACTAGCCCATTCTTTTGTAATAAAATTTGTGCTTGAGGTAATTTTGTTGAAGTGAAACAAGTCCCAAATCCACCCAAAAACCTATAGGACTAAAATACCTTAGATTTTTCATGAAACAGGCCTACGACAAAGGGAAAAAACTGTGGTTGTAACTAGGTGAAAGCATCAAAGACTAGGACAGCAAAGAAAGAAAAGGGAGACCAATTTTTGGCCTATATGACCAAGAAATGGTCAATAGCTATTTTTCATAAAGTAATTCAATACATATCATGTTTAATTTTGGACAGTCCCAAAAGAAAGCTCTAGTTATTAGTGTTATTTATTTTATCAAGTCATTATTTGTGGGTTGAGGGTTCTCTTCTTTGAATTATAAATTTCTCCTTAAGATTATGTTCTATTTTTAGCACATGTACAAGGTGTTTTTAATTAGATAATGTGTTCAAGTCTTGATAGGTTAAAACACATGAAGCCTCCTCCAACCACATCCATCAACAACTATGATAATGACTCTTCCTCCATCTTCTCTTCCTGTGGTGTTCAAGTCTTGATAGGCATTGTTTAGGACTATAGGAATGGAGAAAAATATCCAACTAAACCTATTACCTTTGAAGGAATCATTAGATTTTATTCCATATGTAGTTGGAAGGGGCAATAGCTCCCAGCATGAATTCTCCCTAGAGTTTCAAATTAGATTGTGTTGATCCCATACAATCTTCCTTTAAATAATAGTGAATTAGAAAAATCAAACCTTAAATGGTACAATATCTCTTTGAAATAATTTTCTACCTATAGATGGATTAGATTACTCCTATTTTGAACCTCTCCTAACATTAAAGACCAACTATTCATTTGTAAGTGGCATTTGGTGTTACGGGTTGATATATTTCTATATTTTATATGGTATTTATTGAGGCTTCAATTTAATGAGATTCAAGAAAAGCATCAACATGAATAAAATAAAAGTTTTCTATCGATGACTATTAAAAAACATCAATAAACTATGTATCAAAGTCTCAATAATAGCCATACAAAAGTGCTTTGTTGCATCCTATAGAGAATTCAACAAAATAAAATCTTATGTTGAGTTCCCTTTTTATCTTCATTTTTATTTTATAATTTAGCTATGCATTTTATCCTTTTGTAAAGATAGACAGTAAAACACTTACTTTTATAATCAATAGCCCATGCATTCCATTAAGCCTCCATTCAAACTAAACATGACATTATTCATAGACATTAATATCAAGCCCGACACACAACCCTACAACAGGTACTCAATAGTACACTGGTTAAAAAGGAAAATAATACTAATGAATTTTAACTACTGTATGCATGAAAGCATTTTTTTGTATCTTAAACATAAAGTATGATGTAGAGTATTTAGCATTAGGTGCATGTGGTATTTGACTTTCTAGAAAAAAAATACAAAAATCTGTGAAACCATTAGAAATAAAAGTAATGGATGTAGGGTTATTCTTGGGATTTTTATAGTTATATCCTATGCATAAATTTATGGGTTCATTGCTTATCTAGAAATAACCATTATAGCAAATCCTATGGTAAATGTGTGTGACATTATATTATTATAATCATTATTAGTTTGACAAATTTTATTTTCATTTTTGTACATTATATTGTATTTAGAAAATTCAATCCATATTTTTATGTAGCATGTTAATGAACTTGATCATTGTGTAGAACACGTATGCATTCCTTATCTTTGGTATGAACACCATTCTCACAACCAATAAAATATATGAGGGAGAGCACTCCCACCAAGCAAGGAGGCTTCGATTCAATGCCATCAGCTAATCTCTAGATGAAAAGTTGAAGGATTACATTAGAGCATGAGGGTTTCTCATTTGCTCTTGTTAAACTAGTGTTCCAAGCAGTATTTCTTTTTACAATGAATTCCTTCATAGCCTCTACATCATATACTCTAAAATATTGTAGACCCACAATACAAACTTATTATTTTCCATCTTATCTAACTTAAAACTTCCTCCTTGCCCTTAGAATATTAAAAATCATGCCACAATAAATCTCAAAGAACCTAGCATACAATTGAAATCCTTCACTCTATAAGCACCAAAATGTAAATCTCATAATGTTTTGGGAAGCCAAAACTGGTAGGTTCGAGCTACATTATACAAGTCTTTCCAATGCCTTTTTCCCATATGCAAAAGTAGGTTGCTTTAGTATGACATCGAAAATAAAATCACTATAGTCGAGTTAAACTTTAGCTTAGTCTTATTAATTGTAAGAGTAGTAACGTTTGGTTTAACATTTAAAATGACATATTATTTTTCAGAGATTGCCTTCTTTTTAAGAGGCCTTTCACAAACTAGAACTTTGATTTTCACCCCTGCACTAGCTTTGTCTTTGTCAGTAGATAAATATTTTTATTGGTTGGTATATGATGGTTGGTGTCACTAGTAAGAGATCTTATTGGTTAATATCTTATGACACTTTAGAGGCCAATGTATGATTATCCCTTATCCCTCTATGATATTAAATTCATTAAAAATAATATTGGAATTTAATTGAGATGTTGTATTGTGGAATGCAATAATTGTTGTAAATGTCCAAAATGGGTGTGCACTTCTAGTCCTTTAGACTCTTTTATGAAATGCAATAGATATCTTTGTATCCAAACTAGTTTATGTTTGGTAGCATTCTGAAAGCATGAATAGACAATCTAGTTCTAGAAGCAAGAGAGCTAGTTCATACTAATGTCGTTACATCTTAGCGAGATCTTGATGTGTCGCTTTATTAAAAATTGCTTGAATTATGAGATTTTTTTTTAATTTTTGGTCAGAGGGAAATTAGATTTTATTTTTCATAAATCTTTTAGTACTTTTGTAGGCTGTATGATTTCAATTTTTGTAAAAAAAATCTCTCAAAATTCGTATGGAAATAATGTTATCTAATTTAGAGAAATTATTTCAATTATTTTAGAGAGTAAATGCCATTTTATTGAAGCAATTAATCATTGTGGTTTTTATTTCCCTAAATTTATTATAATGAATGGCAAGGATTTTCTCTTTTTTTTCCCTTCAAGTGATTAATGTCTACTACTTACGGGAAAGCTTGAAATGGCTTACATATTTCAATTCTCCCTTACTGGAATTTGTCTCAAAATTTTCATATTTTTAATAAGATTTTACACTTTTTGTTCAAGCATTTTTTTAAAGGAATGATCAAGGTAATCATCTTCCCTTTTTTGAGAGTTGACATGCAAGTGTGATGTTTGAACTATCAATAAGCTATAATAGGTAGCCATATTTCTCCTTAGTCCCCATGCCATCATCTAAACATAAATGAAATGATGACACCTCCTCACTGAATGCTAATGTGAGTATACCCTAGACCACAACTCTTGATTTATTATTTCTATGCTTCAAATTACACATCAAATCATATTTTTAGTTTTCTTCCCCATAACCTTTTGGGTCTATCATTGACGTATTTGTATTTTAACATATTGGCCTACATTCCCCACAATTATTAGGTTACACATCCTTATGGTATTTAATATGTATGGCTAATGCTGAAAAATAATATATTTTACTACTAATGCCAATCAACTGTGCACTGTAAAAATTGTAAAAATGAATGAGCATATTTATACTCTTATAAGCTATTATGTAATATTAAAACTAAACCCAATAAAAATCTGCAATGCATAGTGAAAGATCAAGTGCTAGATGAATTGCTCCCTAAATTAAGAAATATAACACACACACAAAATACCAACAAAAAAGGAAAGGTTGATACATTTGCTTTTAGAACTTACTGTGCAAGGAATTTTTAAAATTTATAAAAATAATGATATTAATAAAATTGTTTCACAACTTGTAAATGAAGGTATGCAATTTCCTAATATTTTAGTATTTACATAGTGTTATATGTAGTTACAAATTTCATAGCATTATTAGATCTATTCAATTATATAAGTGATACTCACATCAACATTGTGAATGCTTTAGGATTTTACATCACACTCCTTGTGAAGGTATGTACTCCTAGTATAGTTCAATTACATAATTTGTCCTTCACAAATTGTGTGTGTGTGTGTGTGTGTGTGTGTGTGTGTGTGTGTGTGTGTGTGTGTGTGTGTGTGTGTGTGTGTGTGTGTGTGTGTGTGTGTGTGTGTGTGTGTGTGTGTGTGTGTGTGTGTGTGTGTGTGTGTGTGTGTGTGTGTCTCCATGCATAGAGATGAAATTTAATATTGTAACTCTACATATGTACATGTGTGTGTGTGTGTGTGTGGGTGCACGCGAGCATAGAGATGGAATTTAAAATCTTAACTCTACATATGTACATGTGTATGTTTGTATGTGTGTGTGTGTGTGTGTGTGTGTGTGTGTGTGTGTGTGTGTGTGTGTGTGTGTGTGTGTGTGTGTGTGTGTGTGTGTGTGTGTGTGTGTGTGTGTGTGTGTGTGTGTGTGTGTGTGTGTACGTGCATAGAAACAAAATTTAAAATCTTAACTCTAATATTTTTAATGTTAGTATTCATAACATGATTACAAAATTGAAGCCCATGGAATAGTCAAATCTCCTACCCTACAATCTAGTATAGAGATTACAAAGTCAACTAAAAAATCAAATTCCAAAATAATTGACTTTTTATATAAAAATAGATCTTATAAAACAATACAATTTTCAATAATACTTTGGAACTGCAAATTTAATGATTTCTATTAATCTTACTTTCTCATGTAATATTTTTGTTAATGTTATTTTTTGTTACTGTTATTATTACTGGTTGAACAAATTAACTTCAATTGTCTTGTCAATGGAAAATTCAAATGTCTTTCCACTTTTACCTATTACGTTTCAATTTTTCAACAATTTTCCATCGGTATTGTAGATAACTTATGGTTTTCTGAAATGCATTTTCATTATTATCAAATGAAAAATAAAAGGTAAGTGAATTCATATCAGCATAATCAATTAATAATTTCCTAATCTGATCTATGATAACCCTCTAGTTAATAACCATCCATATGTCTAGTACTCATATCGCTCCATAACATTTGTTATTATTATATTTTGTAGTACATATATGGCACAAATTGGATGAAACTTTGACACTATATAGCAACCCAAATATCTTTGCTTTTCTGTCACATATTTTCTTTTTATATTTGAAACTTAAAAAATGTAATTTTTTATTTTTTTATTTTTACAAAGCTTTTTATTTTCACTATTGCAAATTAATTTTAAGAGGAAGAGGAGAAAAAATTGAAAGAGAAGGAAGGAGTAATGTCAATTCTAATGAAGAAACATGTAATTCATTTTTAGTATTTAAATATTGTTAGAGTGTAAAGTAATTTGTTTATTTATTAATAATTCATAATAAATTTTAAATTTATTAAATATTATAAGTTTTGTTTGTTTATTATTAAAAATATTAGCCTACTTAAATAATTTAAAAAATCTACCATTTATAAGAGATATAATTATTACATAATTACTAATGATGATAAAATATATTTGATTGAAAATTATATAATGATGGGTCACGTAAGCAATATGAAACATTAATCTTTAAAAATCTCTTACCTAGTTTTCAAACATTTTTTATCTCGTGAATTTTTCATATATTTTTAAATTATTCATTATAGGATTTTTTCTCCTGGATAATTCATATTTTTTTCCTTTATTAATATTTTATTAACTACATTGTCTTTAAGTGATGGATTTTGGGTTTGTTAATTTGTTGTATCGAACTCATGTTTTTATTTTTATTTTTCTAAACTAAATTATATGAGGGAATTTAATTCATTATTTTTATTGAAAGTAATGGTTTTTATTTGTTTGAAGATGTTGCTTGGGTTTTCTTGTATTGACTACATTAAGTATGACATGGGACTTTGAGGGTGAAATTTATTAATTTTAAATGGTTTCTTGACTGCAAGAACTGATAATTTGGATTAATAAACTAAATATTAATCTTTAATTTTATATTTTTATGTTTGAAATATGTTAATATTAGAAAGAAAAAAAAACATTTTATTCTTCACTAGTTTTATCTAATATGATAAAATTTTAGGATATGTATAAAGTGTAATGTGGTTGTACATATTTATTATTAATACTAAGTGTTTTATGTAGATTTTATATCATTTTAAGAAATTTAATTTATATTAGTATATGAATAAGAAGAAACAATTGAAAATGCAAAATGAACAATAAATTATTAGTTTAATTGTTGTATTACTTTGATCATTTCAATTTAAGTTGTGAAACATAATTTTGGCATACACCAAAATTATTTCATTGTAATTATGATTAATATATCCCACCTGACATTAATATCAAGACCACAAATTTTATTTGTCTAATTTTTTAGTTTACTCCTTAATATTTATAGGGTAATATATTTTTCTAAAAAAAAAAATGTTTCATATGATAGTGTAGCTTGTCATAGTAATAAGTGTAGCACGCATGTTGAAAGCGTGTTAGGATTTTTTTTTCAATATATAGACTGTTTTATTCAATCTTATCTAAATTTTTTATTTCTTACAATTTACCAATAATAGAAAATTATTTCAGGTTAGATGGGTAGAAAAATAGGTGGCATCTTTATCTTGAGTCCTTTTCTAAATTTATTTCTATTGCACCCAGCTCTATATTGGACTCTTGCAACTACCATACTTTTATGTTTACTATGCGAGGATTTTACACATTTTTACATGCTAAAGTTACTCTTCAAAAATATAAAAATAAGGATGCATAATAAGCTCACACTTGTCCATGCTACTTCCTTAAAGTGCAAGCATCTTTGACCATAAATAATGTCATAAATTAGTTAGATATCACTTGCACATGGAACATGTAAGCTTGAAAATATAACCACATTAAGGTGTAAAGTCTGTATCCTTTTTTATTTAGTATACCAATATTAGAATACGTACTAATTCTTCATTTGATAATTATATGGAGGGGAAGCTTTTATAGGATTAGAGCTACATTTTTTCATTATTTTTTTTCATTTTTGAAAGTAAAGTTTCATTTGCTATGCTATTTTAAAGATTTTAAAGGTTTTTAAAATTTGAAAAATATAAAAACGTTAGTCTATGCAAATTTGGTAAAAAAACTTAGATTTCATAAATAAGGGACAAATAAGGAAAGCTTCTCATTTACCTATTCAGTTATATAAAAAAACATAAATCTAAAAATCAAGAAAAATTGAGTATATCATAAAGTTTGAGGTCTTCTTGTTATGTTTTTATTATTGAAAATATGAATCATTTTCACATGTCATCTAGGTACCAATTACTACTATACTTTCACATGCCTTAACAACTCTTTCACGTAATATGGAGAACATAAAATGGGTGAGCTTATTCTATATACCAATCAATATATAGAAAGGGAAAGTATATAGAGATGTTTTGGTATATAATTCTAGTTTTATATATAATATGTGTCCATTTTAAGTGATAAAGAAGTAGCTTATGCTTTCAAAAACTCAAACAATGCATTCAATCATTGACACACCATCTATCGATAAAGATAGTTGGTTAGAATTATCTCAAAAAGTGGAGAACATACTCATATTCTATGATTTATTGTTCAATTTTGCTAACATAGATACATAACTAATTGAGCCAACATGAAATACAAAAGATATTCAAACATATAAATAGAAAAAACATAAATTATTATCCTTGATGAGTGCCTCATTTGATTAATACATGTTTCATCATATTTACAAGTGTGGTACTCCATGGAAAGAATTTCATAAATTGAAATAAATATATGATTCTCATAAATATTTTGAATTCATTGAGTTGCAGTTGAAGTTGTTCAAACTCAATTTGAAAGTTATTCAAGATGTTATTTTTGAAAATAATTCTTTGACATTTTTGAAGAAAGTTGTGGTCTAGTCTTCCTTGTTGATAAACCAAGTCTAAAACCACACAAAAGGGGTATAATCTAACTAGAGTTTCTAGGGCTTCCATATTTCAAATTTTGAAATTTTATATGCCTTCCTTAATTAAAGATAAACTTGTTATCTCGTACGATCATTTGTATACAAGATATTTCAATTTTATTTGAAAATTGTGACATCACTATTAGAAATAATTATGGAAATTCAGTTGTCTTGAATGGATATGAGGAGGTAAAGTATATTTATATGCAAATAAATATAAATCCAACAAGTGGATTATGGAGGTGAATGATATCTCAAAAGGCAGAAGTAAAGTGTATTTATCAATACTTTAAATACATACATAACTAAGACCTAGAAAAAATCAAATAAACCTATAATAAGGGCCAAAATTAAGATTAATTAATTAACACTCCCATTTAAGCTTAAATTTGAGGTTATAAAAATTGAGAAAAATATTTTAAAATAATAAGGGAATTGAAATTTCATAATACTCCCCCTTAATAGAAGCTTCATTTAAGAGGAATTATAAAATTTGAGAGAAGAAAGAAGAGAAGGTGCTACCAAAAGTTGCAAGGAATAAACTATGATCACCATGAATCTCCAAGAATACTTTTTTGACAATGTGGTTAATCCATAATGGAATAAATACCATCAAGGAGTAATGATCTACAAACTTGTAATACAAACATGCTAACACTAATCTTTCATGTTAAGTAACCAATATGCCACTAAAATATGATCTACATACATAAATTACTAAAAATAAATGTACAATTAGACAATTTTGAGTAAAGATAACTTCCATCATAAAGCGTGTAAAGCTACATGGAAAAAAATAGTCAACATAATCAAAGCACATGTAATATACAATAAAAATCAAGGAATGCAATAAAAGAGATTTAGTTAATCAAAATACTAATAAATAAGATGTGTCACTAGTAAAAGATAAGTATCCAGAAGTAGTCAAAGAAGCCTTACATGAAAACACTTCAAAGTCTTTGGAAGATTAATCATTTTTATGAATACAAATAGTTCTACCCTTAAAAATAGGAGATTTAGTCACTTTTCAACAATGTAAAGTGTCATGCATATATTTACCACAAGATTTGCATGGATGAAATTTATAAAATTTGTATATAGGATGCTTATGTTTTCCATAATGCATACAATTTTTAGTAGTGTTAATCAAAGCATGAGCATTAGAATCAATATAATGAAAAAAAATATTATTATGTCTTTTGATGTGGAGGACCATACATTTTCAAATTTTCATTAGGATCATTCAAAGCATTAAAGCCAAGATATTTACAATGAGCATTAGATTCAAGTAAAAGCGGTGTAGTAATACCATTTTCACACTTAAGAAGGCCACTTCCAACATAACCGATAGATTTCATAATTTTTAAATTCATATTAGAGTCATCATGTGGTGAAGTAATACACTCTTTAGAGGGAAAAGAAGCAATACTACATGTTTGCATATTTTTAAAAGATGTTGATTGAGTGGTTAAAGAGTCAACTAAAATTTGCATTTCACTTAATTTGTCTATGTGTGAGTTTTGCAAAATAAGAATGGTTTTACACTGATATTCAATTTGACATTTCAAAGAAATAATTTCATCTTATTTTATCAAAAGCTGATTTTTAAGATAATTATTTTCTACATTATCATCCTTACAAAGCCACATCTTAACCACAAAGTGTGATAAGACAAGTTCCAACCAATAAGGAAAAAAAAACAATATCCCCAAAATTACTGACATCAAATTAAATTATCGATAAATAACTATTAAATGTAACACTATTAAATAGGATTTAAAACAAAGTCACACCAAAACATCAAAAACTAGCATGAAATAAGTAATTTAATTCTTAAATAAGAAAAATTAAGAATTATCTATAATTTAAAAAAGTTTTGATATTAAATAGCTTTTTTTTCTTAAAAAATAATTAATCAATAATTTGTTTTAAATTTGAAAAAAAGATTACGTGGTTTAAAATGAAAGAACTTCTCATTAGCACATATGAAAATGATTTTCATATGTATAAGACTAAAAAACTATTTCATGTTATGAACTTTGAACCACATGGGAAAGAAATTATGTTTTTGAAAACTGAATATTTATAATACAAAAGTCTTGTGTTTTTTTTAATAGGCCAAAAAGGTATGATAAACTAAGAATAATATGTTTCAAAGCTACGTAGCCAATTTATTTTCAGAATAAGATTAAGAAGCATTATTTAAAATAAGATAGATGTTTAGAATTTATTCAAAATGAATAAAACATTTTATTGAGCAAGTCTTATAATAATCCAAGGAAAATAAAATGATAATGAGTGATTTAATAGCATAAAAATATAAAAATTATTATGCATACCATATTAGAAATATAATGATTGTGTATTACTATATGACAAGTTATTACCTCTATGGCTCAAAGATGTAACAAAATAACTAAAGAATATCACAAAGAGGATAAATATTATAATGTGATAGAAAAAAATTTAGGAAATTAATGAGAGGTATGTGTGAGGTATTAAGAGACATTAATGGTTATCAATAAATGAAGGGAATTACCATGATCAAAGCACTGAGTAATATTCAAATGAAGGAAATGAAATTTAAAAAGTAATAAATCATTTTGTTAGAAGAAATTAAAAGGTTTTTGAAATCCATAAATGGTCATATAGGATACCATATAAGTGTAAAATAAAAGGTGTTAAAGACCAAAACAAAAGAAAATAAAATGCACCTCAAAGACAATGTGATCATTAGCTATTGGAAAGGAAACAAACCTATTTATTGTCAACTTGTAACCAACAAGTGTATTTTCCAAACAAAGTAGGCACAAAAAAAATGTCTAAAAAGGAACAAAAGACACATAGATAAATAATATAAAAAATGATGTGAATGTATTAAGGCTAACATCTGCGAGGAAATAAAATGAGGTGAGATTCCTACTGAGAAGGTAACCAAAATATAAAAATAAAATTATATAAGGTATAATAAATGGATAACAACACAATGCACAAATAAAAAGAAAAAGGAGAACGAGAGATGTCACAGAAAAGGACAAGGTATTTATCCTAAAAAGGAAGGATATTCTTGTTGGGCTAATCACCAGTGTCCCCCTTAGGGATTTGTGACATGGACTAATATCCTTCTGTGGGTACTTATCTGATGTTTGTATCGGGCATTAACAGGTCAACCTTTTGGCGCGACGGCAAGCATTCCTTTTTAACAATTGGTATCAGAGCCATGGTCATGGGTTTGAATCCCTTCTAGTAATGTTGAGTGGGGGATTGTTGGACTAATCACCTGCATCCACCTCAAGGATTTGTGACATGGACTAATAGCCTCCCATGGGTACTTATCTAGTGTTTGTATTGGGCGTTAATAGGTCGACCTTTTGGCGCAACGGGAAGCATTCCTTTCTAACAATTCCATAGCTAGGAGAGGTGATTTTGAAGAAAGGGATATAGATATTAGTAGAATAAAGAGATACCAGTGAAGGATGGTGAGCCGCATGAAAAAAATTTAAAATCATTGAAATAAATATATATTTTTGAATTGATATTAATCTTTCAACACTATGAATTAAAGTTGTAACTAGTAAGAACTAGTGTGTTGAAAAAATATTAGAATCGAGTTTCTATTTTATTTATTATTTAAAAAAAATATTAATGTAATTTAATGCATAAAAAATTAGGAGAGGTGAAAGACTGAAAAGGGTCATATAAGGCAATATTTCTTTTACTTTTGCTTCACCTAGAAACATGCACAAGACTCAAGAAGCAACATGAAAATTCATATGAATTAAATACCATAATAAAAATTATGCAAAAAATTATTCATCAATGAAATTAAAGAGTGCCTAATTTAATGAAAACAATAACTAAGATTACCTCTCATAAAGCAAACCACAAATGAGATAATTATTTTTAAACTCAGAGACTGAATGTATCAGGTTAAAATCTCATGTCATATTTTTAGAAGGATTTCTACCAAAATATTTAAAAGTACAATCTTGAATCAAGATCACAAGAAAATAAAAGTGAGAGCTATGATTTTAAAGTGAATAAATGAGGAGAAAAATATGTATTTTATATAGATAAAGGTAGATAATAGGAGTTGCAAAGAAACTCATTATTACATTACAATCCTTGTATGTGTGTATCACTTGTAGACTATTTTCTTATAGAGTGGAGGGAAGTGTGGGCCATGTGGGGAAAGGAGAGTTACATATAAGTAATCTTAAATCTAACAAGTGTATTAGGGAAGTGAGTGACACCTCAAAAGGTAGAAATAAAGTGTATTTATAAATACAATAAAAATATACATAGCTAGTACATAGGAAAAAGCCAAAAAACCTAAGGGAAAGACCAAAATAAAAATTAATTCACTAACATTTTCAAATAGAAATATAAAAAATTTAATATATTCAAAAAAATTCAAATGATGATTGAAAATGGATCCAAAAATCACATCAAAATATTTAGGATTGATAATGGTGTTGAATACATTTAAAAAAAATTTGAATCCTATCCTTAGGACAATGGAATCAAACATCATCTCAAACATTCTCACAGTCTATGAAAAAAAGGTGTTGTAGAGAGGATGAACAAGTATATGATGAGTAAGGTTCATGTTATATTATATTTGAAAGGGGTGAATCAAAATCCTCTTTTTTAGTATGAAGTAGCTAAAATTGTAGTACACCTCCATAATAGATCACCATAAAAAACCTTTCATTTCAAGCATATGTATGAGATGTGGTATGTTCATCTTCCTTAAGTTTGACATCTTTGGGTTTTTGGATCCATTTATAATGCATTTATTCCAAAACATAAGAGGAATAAGTTGGAGCATAAGATTTACAAATGCATCCATTTTGGAATTTATGAATCCTCCATGACATCATTCTATATGATGTGAAAAAAGTAGATGTTTTTTATCTTGAGAAAAGTTGAATGTTTTGAAATTATAAAGGACAAAGACAATATTGATTGATAATTGAGTTGACTTGAGAAATATGATTGGTTTATTGTCTACAAGGTGACTGATTTAGACATTCCCAATAATGATTAGGGAACATACAATTCAAAATCAATTGATCCTTTATTGTCTTGTATATATGAGAATGAAAATCCTCTTGAAATAAAAATTACAACTTCATCATACAAATAATAGGGGCCACAAGAATAAATGATAAAAGGTGAAGGAAATTCAAATGATGAAATTTCAACTTCATCAGATAATAAATAGGGGTCACATCTTAACAAAAGTGCTTGGATGATTTTAATTTGAAAAGTTTAGAGGAATGTTTGGTCTGACAATGACCCCTATAAATTAATGGGTGTAACAATATTGTACATATTTAGAATAAATCCTAGGTGTCTTAGGTAGCTTTTGTCTTATTATAATAAGTTTAATTTTTATTCCCACCGGAATAGTAAGGATCTTTTTGGAATGTGAAGTGAACAACCCTTTCCTGACTTATTTGTTGTATTTTTTTGCTAATTTCAATTTTAATCATGAAATAAAATTTTGTTTTGCACAAAAAAAATTGGTTGTCATTTCCAATAATATATTTTAGTGGACATAAATTATTTATATTGGATAATATAGCTGCACATTATCAATTTGAAGATAAGGAGAGAATTAAGACTATAAGTTATGACAAAAAGTCCAAATGTAATCAATAATGTTTTGATAGACTTTTGAGGATATATAACTCATAATTACTTAATAGGAAAGATTATAGAGTACATATAATTGAGAATCCACTACCATTACCTTGTTTACATTTTATCAAGTGAAGTTATATGATACACCCCTCAACTATTCCAAAGTCAAGGCTTGACATCTTCACTTTGTTTAAAATCATCAAATTCAATCAAGAATTTTAAGTTAAAATTAAATTATTATACTTTAAGGGTGAGATTCTACCTTATATTTAAATTAGTTATTAAACAATTGCTATACAAATATTTTGTCTCATATTATATCTATATATATTTAGTAATAATTATCAAATAATAAACTCTACTTAACAACAAATTATGTGAAAATAGACCCACTTTATATATATAACCTTTAGTTTGAGACTTCCAACTTTTTAAAATTTTCATTAACAAAGCTTTTAGAATATAATTTATTTCAATGTATAATCACATTACAAATTCATACTAATATAAAATTAGCATAACATACCACATCCAATTAGCTTGTATAGGAGACATATTTCATTGAAGAAGCATTTTCCATTATTTGTCTAATTAGTTGTAGCATCATTTAAATTTTCGTGTGGTTCATTATATATGTTATAAGAGGTGACATTGGATATTTAACCCCTATTTTCATTAAGATGACATATATTTCAATCATTTATTGGGTAATTTAAATAATTTAGTGGAAATCATACATTTCATTGATAGATGTGGCATGTCACTTTGTAGGTGTATCTATTTGAGATTTTCTAAGACTACCACCTAATATACCCTCTCATCCCCCATCATCACCACCACTAGAATCAACAATGTAATGCTATTAATGTGGGGAAAAGACATTGAAGTCCTAGAGTCTATCTTTTTGTTTCCATCTGTCCATATACATAGTATTAATTTCCATGCATTATATACAAATCAATACTATGTATATGGACAGATGGAAACAAAAAGATAGACTCTAGGACTTCAATGTCTTTTCCCCACATTAATAGCATTACATTGTTGATATATATATATATATATATATATATATATATATATATATATATATATATATATATATATATATATATATATATAATTTGATTGTATAATATTAAAAAATTATTTTATAAAATATTTATTTAATAATATGATATATTATAGTAAATGCAGTATATAATATATTATATTAAATATAATAAATAATATATTATTTAAATTATGTGTATAGTTAAATTTCATATACATCAAATTCCTCTTTTTCACTCAAACTTCTCCACCATTGTTATACAAAACATTCCTAATGCCACCCTATCCATGGCCATTTATTTCATGAAATATTTTGATGTGTCACATTTGTTTGAGAAAGTTAATCTATGCAAATTTGGGGAAGAAAATAAAATTTTACAAATGAAGGATAAATAATGAGATTTAATATTTTTCTCATTCACTTATGTCAAAAAACATAAATGCAAAAATAAAGAAAAACATAGTATATTTACAAGTATGAGGTTTTATTGTTAATTCATATTAATGACAAAGTCAATACTTTTCATGTGTCACCTACTTACGACATGTACCACTCTCCTCTAATTTGTTATAATGCCTCTTTCATATACTATTGAGTATATAAAAATGATGAACTTATTTCATGTACTGATGAGTATATAAAAAGGGTGGGTATATAAAGAGGTTTTGCTATATCAACCTAGTGGTATACATAAAAAGGGATCATTTGGATTGATAAGGAACTAATTTAGTGGTTTCAAAAAATCAAAACTTAAAAAATGAATTTAATCAAATCAATCATGGGCACAATATTGATTGGTAAAGAGAAAGTGCTCATATTTTGTGATCTATTATTCAATATTTATGATAGATATACACAACCAATTGAGAAAATAGGGAATGCAAAAAAATAGAAGATGGAGGTATAAAAATTAGAAAGTGTTGGCCTTGATGAAGGTCTTAATCAATGGATAAGTTTTTCATCATAATGAAGCACGTGGTACTCCATGGAAAGCATTTGACAAATTTAAATAAATATATGATGCTCACTAACAGTTTAAATTCAATTAGCTACAATTGAAGTCATTCAACATCAATTTTAAATAGGGTCATTTGATGAGATTGGATTCAGAAATACATCCAATCAATAATGACGTGAAAGCCACATGTGTAAAAATTGACATCTATATGACCACATTTATAAAATAAATTATTCCTCACTATTAAACTAACTTGGAGTCTCTCCAATGAAGCAATCAATTTAGGGCTCTCACATTTGATCAATTGGTGAAAATATGGTGGAAAGAGAAAGGACATTTTTTAAAGAAAAATTGAGTCCATAGGAGAAAGTGTGTGCTATGTAAAGGCCAATTTGTAAGAAATATATAATAAGGCCATGCCTTCCAAATAATGAATTAAATAATAATTAAAATAAAATAAAAAATGAAAAGGTGGAAAAAATGACAATCAAGGTGGTTAAAATTTAAAAAATGACAAATAAAACCTATACTAAAAACAATGTGATTGCAAAGGAAGCCAAGAAACTCATGAATGCAAGAATCCTTGGGAGTGAATTGAAGCATATAATGCGAATAAATAAGAAACATCAAAGAAACAAAAAAAAAGAGTCAAAATATACTCAATTAATTAGTGAATTGACATTTTCAAGTTTAAATGATGAAGCAAACAATGTCACAATCACTCCACCATGGTTTGATTCTTGGGTTTATGATACTATTGCCACCCTTTATGTGACTTTATGACAATAATTATTTAAGTTTTCTTAATAAATTTATGGTTTAGTATTATTTGTAGATAAGTTAAGTCTAAAATCCACAAGGACGAGGTATAATGTGACTCAAATGTCTAGGGCTTCCATATTTGAAAATCTAAAATGTTATATACCTTCTTAAATTGAAGATAAACTTGGTATCTCTTGTGATCATTCCAAGACAAGGCCATTCTATTTTGTTGGAAAATGGTGACATTAATATTATAAGTAAATATGATAATCAAATCATCTTGATTAGATATGAGAAAGGAAAATTACCAAAAATTGTCTCTATCCCATCAATTTGAAGGAATTATGCTCATCTTATTGCAAACAAAATGTCTCCAAACATGTTTTGGCATGGAATATTATGACATATTGACTATAACTTAACATTCATGTATTAAAAAATAGTGGTGTTGATGGGTTTATTACCTTTCTCATAACATTTGATGAAAAGTGTGAATCCCATATTTTTTTTAAAAACATAATAAAACCATTTTTAAAGTCATGATGGAAATCCAACATAAAGTTACAACTAGTTCACTTCGACTTGAGTTCCCTTCTAGTTATCTCAGTTGGTGGTCATAAGTATTTCATAATTTTAATTAATCACTACATTAAAATGATTTGAATATATGTTCTAAAAAAATATGAAAATTTTGATACATTAAAAGAATGGATTGATGGTTGAAAATGAAGCTAAAATCAACATCAAAACACTCAAGAATGATAATGGTGATGAATACATTTTAAAAAAGTATGAATCCTATATCAAGGAAAATGGATCAAATATTATCTCATAATTACACACACTCTGCCACAATATGTAATTGTAGAGAGGATGAATAAGACTATGATGAATATGGTTCATGTTATGTTGTAGTTCAAAGGGGTAAATCTAAAATTTTGAGTTGCAAAAAGTAAAACAATAATATAAATCAACAACATATCAAGACCCTGTTGATTTAAGATTTTGTATGATATGTGGTATGTTCATATTCCATTAATGTGACATATTAAAGTTTTTGGATCCAATTATAATACATTGTTTCTAAAAAACAAGAGGAAAAAGTTGGATCACAAGATTCACAAATGCATCCATTTGAGATATTCTGAATTGTCCAAGTCATACATTTTATATGATGAGAATAATTATAAGTTTCTTGTCAAAAGAGAAGTTATATTTTGTGAAATAGTAAAGGATGTATACAACATTGATTGATAACTGAGATGACTTGAGAAATATAAAAAGTTTAATGTTTACAAGGAGAGCAATTTGGACATTCTAAATAGTGAGTAGGGGATAGAAAATAAAGAATCAACTGATTGTTTACTGTATCCTATACATGAGAATGGAAATATTTCTAAATGATAAATTTTAAATTCACTTCAAAATGAATAGGGTCCATAGAAATAAATGACAAAAGGTTAAGGAAATTTAAAATATGAATGTTTTTCTTTAGATAATAAACATGCACCACACCCTGATAAAAATGCTTGGACTAGAATTTATTTGAAAGTTCATAGGAATGTTTGGTCTGAAAATGACCCATGTAGATTAAGGGGGGATATAAGAATATTTTAAATATTTGTCATTAATCCTAGGTGTCTTAGGTATTTTTTGTCTTATTATGATAGGTTTAATTTTCATTCTTGTAGGAATACGAAGGATCATTTGGTAATGTGAAGTGAACAATCATTTCTTGGCTTATATATTGTATTTTTTTGCTCATTTAAGTTAGAATCATGAAATTTAATTTTTCATTGCACCAAACGTATTTCATTGTCATTCCAAATAATATTTATGAAATGACATAAGGTAGTAATACTAGATAAATTAACTACACATTATCAAATTTGAATAAATTGTTTGAATATAAAGAAAAGTTTTTGATAGATTTTTGAGTGTATATAACTCATAATTAATTAATAGGTAATATTATAGTGTAAATCCAATTGAGAATATACTATCATCCCCTTATAAGTATTTACATTTTGTCAAGTGAGCTTATATGATACACCCATCAACTATCCTAGGGTCAAGTCTTTCCTTCTTCACCTTTTTAAAATTAATCCAATTCAATCAAGTATTCCTATTTGAAATTAGATAATTATAATTTAAGGGTAATATTTTAATTTATATTTAATTTATTTATAAAATAATTTTTATAAATATATTTTTTTATCATATTATATATATATATATTTATTAATAATTATCAAATAATAAAATACACTTAATTGTACTTAAGATCCATGCATGATTAAGAATGAGCAACTCATCGACTATCAAAAGAGCCAAGACTCAAGGGAGAAACTAATACTCTCAAGATTTATTCCATATATAATTTCCTTATAATGAAAATAAGACCTTAAGTCATCATGAGAATCAATTCTACTTTCTAAAAAGGTTAAATCCCCATCCCAGTTCCAACATATGAAACTTCCCTCATTTATTTGCAATGATTGTTAAACTTCCATGTTGGAGTTATGAAACTAACCTAGTCAATTATGTAACCACTCCATGGAATTTAATAACTTCTTTGTAATGGTGTTAATGTTGTGTTATGGTGGTTACACTACCACCACAATGATTACATAACTGCCACCCTACAAAGGGTGGTATTTCTATCGTATAAGTGATAATTCTATCTATTGATGATTTCCCCTCCCAAACCCATTGAAAACACCACAAATTCACCCAAAAGCACAAAAAACTTACATATTGTTGAGTTAACCCTCATAATAATTTCAAATATTTTAGCTAAGTTTTGAACAAGATTTTAAATTTAGGGAAAAATAAAAAAGTCAACAAAACCTACTTGATCATACCCAACATCTCCTCGCACTAGTACATTCACCATTCCTTCATCATCCTCATCCTATTTATAAATTTATCTCTTGAAATGGTCACATACAATCTAGATCTCAAAATATGTTAGAAGTAAATGACATTATTGAATTGTTTTTAATAAGTTTTTCATTATATTACGTCGGCAAACTAGTTGTTTTAGTTCAAAAACATTCCAATTTTTGTATATTTTCACATTTTGTATATATCTTCTATTGTCATATGATATTATTACTCAATTTTATGGTATATGCTACAAATATGGTTTTACAGGTATGTGATGACCCAATGGAAAAATCACCCCCCTTATGGAATGAATAAGGTAGTTTGATCCTTCCCAGACATGCAGTATGTATTCATGTCTATAGTATTATTGCATAATTTATTTTTTCTACTTTCTCATCAAATTTCACTTGATTCACGTTTTATGTTCACAAATTATGCAGACTCCTAATTGGCTTCACTCCCCCATTTAGGTAAGGTAAATATTTCTAATCTCATATTTCCCTTATATGATTCTACTTTCTCAAGACCACACCCTCAGTGATCCATGAAAAGGGATCCTCTTGAGGGGCAATATGTATTCATAACATTTTTACACAGTAAAATTTACTTGATGTAATAGGTCTAATGATGATGTAATGATATCTTATGTCTAAATAATGTAAGCATCCATCCCCCTATTCTTCCCTTCCTCTCTTATAGACACTCCAAAACTCCATTTTTATTGTCTTATTTTAAATATAATCCATTGGTGATGAAACTGCCCCTTTTGGCAATAAAACTTCCCTCTTGAGTTATAAAACCACCCTCTTTGTGGTAGATTTATTTGGGTGGTTATGTTAAAATTATTGATGAAATCACAATATAAGGGTAGTTTCATTTTAAATATAAGGTAGATTAATAATATTAAATGTTAATTTTATCATTTAGGACAATAGTTGGATAACTACCCATGGAAACAAGGGTAGTTTTATCACAACATTTATGTCTTCCAAAATTAGCTCCTATAACTCCAACCTTGATGCATTTTAAATGTTTAGTGTCATGTTTCTTAATTTTATCACCATGTGTTTGCCTTAAAATAGGGTCAACTCACTTCCTCTTGTATTTTTAGTCACTTTGAGTTCCTATCAAGTTGAATTTTTTTTTGGAATTGGTTGAACTCCCTCATGTAAGATCCAATCTCTTTCTACAAAAATACTATTTTTGGCCTAATTTTAGATTAAAAAATTTTCATTAAAAGTTGTTATTTTGTCGTATAACCATAGTCTTACTTCAATTTCCTAAAAATCTAGCCTCTATAGTTTATGTGTCAACTACATTCCCATAGGTGAAGATGTGTTATTGGTCTAGTAACGCAGTCTTTACAAATAAGAGTATTGGTTAACCTCAATTTAGTTTCTCTCTATTTATGGTTGTGTCTTCTCTCCTTTCCATTTATTCTTGATATTGTATATCCTCTAGTTATATAGTTCCCAAAATTTACGTAAGGATAAAATGAGCTAGCATACTAAGGATCTTGTTATCAACATATTACATGAATTATAGTTTATCTATGCCTTGGTAAGGTTGTCAAACATATTAGATTTCCACTATTGTTTGTTTTTTATATAAGATTAGTGTATTTTTTATTGTATTAGATTAACTTCTGTCATCATAAAAGTGTAAATTTGATAGGGGCAAAAGTTTTTTTCTTTTAATTGGATTTTCTACCAAAAAATTAATTAGTTTTGATTGTGTTTACATACTAATAGGCTTGATTTATTTCAATTATAAAAACATTTCATAGATCACTTAGAGGAATATTATATCAAATTCTCATTACACTTCCATCTAACATAGTATCTCATTTCCAAGATCAAAATAGTTTTTTACATTACATGTAGCCAACTATTCAATCACAAGAATTTAGATAACTTTAGACACACAAGTAGAGCTAGTATATCTATGATTTTTATTTATTTTGATATATTAAAATTATTATCTTCCTCTTTCGAAAATAGAAATTTATAATTTTCATTTGTTGTCTCTCTTTAACAAATCATTTGAAAAGCTTGTTTATAGAAAAAGAAAGTTAATGGAAAGTGTTGTGACATCACTATTTTAGATAATATTTATTTTACATTACTTGAATATTTATGAGACCTATATTTCATACTTAATCCACCCCACATAAATAAATAAATAACTAAAGAAAATAAGACAACCTAGTTTGCATCTAGATAAAGTTAGGAAAAATCAACAACTTGCATAATAGTGTAGGTTTCTTTCTCTTTCCTTTTTATGCATTGTAAATCATTGAAAAATGGGTAAAAATGAGTTCTGTTTTCATTTAATTTAAGTTTTATCATTCATTTTATTTCAACATTTCAATTTTAGGAAAAAAAAACATTTACTCAAAAAAATTAAAAACCAAGCAAAAAATAACAAAACATCAAGAAAAATATTATCGATAAGCCTTGATAACACACACAAGCACCTATATATTTTTATAAGCCTTACCAAAACATGAAAGTATACAAATTTCATCTAAGAATTTCCTATCCATGGAAATACTTTATACAAATCCTTACTTAAAACATTACCATATGCACACACAACAAGCCATTGCCTAAACAAGATTATAGGATTTTGCCTTGGATTTTGCCTAATATCATTTAAATGACCCTTCCTAAGACACCTAGTCTTATCTTCCATAGTTTATTCTATAGAGTTAGATTACCCTATCCCACAGTTGTCATCTAGTCCAATATTAACACTGAACTAAAACATGTGGCTCTCTATTCCATCTTGATTCCTCATCTTACAATTGACTCCTTGATTGCCTTGGATGAATAAGAACGAATTCATAATCCATTCATCCTCATCCTTCTTCAATGGAGGACATTGATATAACATCATTTAGGCCTAGTTTCACATTCACACCTCCTTCTTCCCCTTGGGTCTAGCCTCATCGTATATCATTCACATCTTGTGGATGACATTGAATGGGCATATCTAACCTGATAGGGTAGACCTTTTCTTGTGAGTCATTGTACCTGATCTCCCCCATTTTTGTAGTCTTAATATTGTCCAAAAGCTTTTCTTTCTTGTGATCTAAGAAACCATAGATGTTTTTTCATATCTTGACACTTTTTATGAGTATGAAGATGGTACTGAGGTATTTTGGTTCCATCATGAGAACCTATTACAACCTCCCATTTTGAATCCCATTCTACTCAACAACCAATGCAATCCATAACCCCATCCATTGAATCGACTGCCTTTACCTAATATCAAGAAGTGAAATGCATAATTTAATGAATTTTATTCATGTGCATACATGATATATTTCAATGCTCAATTAAAAAAATAATAATTAATTCTTTCATCATTTTAAGGAAAAAGAAAATATTAAAATTAAAAAATTAAAAAATATTAATTTAAAAAATCCGAACAACCAAGCATTTCAAACTAATATATGGAATTCAAAACATATTTATTTTCCTCGTCTGATTTTTCATTCCTATTCATAAAATTAATAAACTTGCCTTTTTATGGGCCTATAGCCTATTTCTAATATTCATAATTAGATAAAGCTACAAAGTTGCAAACAATATTTTTGAGTCTTGATTTATACATGTAAAACCAATGTACAATGTTCAGATAAAAATATAATTTAAAACTTGTATATAATTTGACATAAAAAATTGTGTTCTTATATATGTTTGTCATATTTATCATATAGTCGGTTATAATCTTGTTAGATAAATATGTCTTTGTAATATATAAATATTCAAACCTATATAATAGAACTAATATTAACATAAATTGAAATGAATTTGGAAAAAAAAAAAAAAAAAAAAAGATGAATCTAGAACTTTTCATTGTGTTTTGAGACTTTGAGTTATAATAGCATCTTACACACCTCCTATTATATGAACTTATTTTCCAATTTTCACATTTACTAGTTATTAACTTCCAATTAAACTTTCAGATATAATGGTTAGTTCGCATTTTCCCCTCCTTCGTTAAGAATAACTTATCCATTTATTTTTCATTCTTGTATTTTCTATTATTCTTGTTTAATACAAATATTAATATGTTTATTGTTTAATTAATTTAGATGATAGTAAAGTATGTTTATCATACCATCCATTAAGATAAATATTTGAAGGGATGTAAGAAAGAAACAAAGTTAAATTTGAGATTTGAAAATTTCTCTTCGTCACTAAACTTAAGAAGATCAATAATTCGTATAGTATCAGGGTGGTTATCTATGTAACCAAAAAAAAATCATTTTTAAACACTAAACCGAATCCCGATCCCAACAAGGATTTATCTACTTAAAACAAAGAGAGAGAAAAAAAGACGAAAAAAATAAAATATTTGTAGCGTTTATCTTTTGAGCACTTAATGTGCATATATTTTGTTCAGAAAATATAAATTTAAAAAAAAAACCCAAAAAACCTTTTTGATAGGGACAACCATCAAAACACGTTTGGGTTAGGAAAGTTATAACAGCGCAAAAGGCGTAAAACCCCTCCCGCAAACATTTTTGGGTCCCAAATCTTTAGAGATCATATTTTTAACCGACACTTCAAAAACAATCTCCTCCACAAGATAGTAATCGCATCAACGATGACGTTCTGTCATACTTCTATATCAGCCACATCTCGAAGCGCAATACCCAAACTATCATCATTCTCTTACAAATATCTGCTCTGCAACAACGAACTGCATTGAAAAAGCATTCTGCTCGCATTGTTAACGAGGTTTCCAAGTGCTTGCCGTTGAGAGGGCAACCAGCAATGCACAGTACATTCGACCTATTAAACATTTTTTATTTTGTTTTCACTCTACCATATTTCTTGTTAATAAAACCCTTCCGTATCATCCATTTTTAAACAAGAAATCTTCGTTTGCTGTGTCGTTTCCTGTTATCGCTAGCAATGACCAATCCCTCCCGCTGTGCCTTTGCCGTTTTTTCTACTTTGTTTGCATTGTCAACAGCTATGTATGAGAACACGAGGAAGCCATACATTGTTCACATGACTAAATCAATGAAACCCCACCGTTTTACCCGTCCTTTTCTGTGATCTTCAACTCCAGGAAACTAGTTCAAGTGAAAACCAGAACAGTTATCAACGTGGGTGGCGCCCCCACTGCGTACAAAGTGCGGGTAAAGAGTCCTCCCAGCGTGAAAATAAGTGTGGAGCCGAAGTTGTTAAAGTTCTCACAGCAAAATGACGAGGTACAGTTTAGTGTGAGATTTGAAAGGAAAGCAAGCGGGGAAACTTACGAGTTTGGAGAGATATCATGGAAATGTATTCAAGGTGGAACGCAGGTTGTTCATAGTGTAGTTGCAGAAGTTTGGGAAGGCAATTGGTAGTATTCTGGCTTTCAAATATGCTAATAAAGTACCCCTGCTGTCTGAACTTTTCTGGACCTTGTGAAATACTTGGTTTTTTTAATAAATAAAAATAATATTGGTTTCTTAGACTTTGCATTTAAGTCAGATATAAAGTCATTATTTTTAAGGATACACATGGTAAGGAGATTCACTAATTGTAAAAGAAGATTCGTTAGGTATTACACGAATCATTAAATTATATATTAGGTGTTGTTCTTGTAGTCCAAGAAAAGTTGGAGGTTAGATAGAAGTAGTTTATATTTGATTTATTGTAATGATAAAGTACTTTATTTATTTAGTAATTTTTTAGTTAAGTATTTATATTTGTTTTTTATTATTTTGTAATTTTTTAAAGTTTTAAGTTGCATAATTTAGTTATTAATTTTTTATTACGGAGGTGGAGGACAACTAGTAATTGGCAAGCACAGTCGCATGTTACGGACTCAAAAGTAACTATTAAAAATAACACAATGTGATTGTTGCTATTTGCCAGCCATCTACATCTACAAAACTAACCTTTTCTGATATCACCTCTCTAAAAAGTATGAATGCATCAAGATGAGGATCCCCAATATTGTAAGATGGATCTTTGCAGTTGGCACCACAATAAAAATGCCTCCAATATAATCACCTTTCCCAAAAATATAAAATAATTTTTTCATAACCCTTTATAAATATAAGATAAGATCGGCAGTCATAGTTTTTTAATGTGATATGCCTACCAACATACACTTGTTTGCTTCACAAAGCACATATATATAATTTATATAAATCTTTTATTAAAAATTATACTCAAAATTTTAATATTTTTATTGTTATTTATATATATATATATATATATATATATATATATATATATATATATATATATATATATATATATATATATATATATGTAGTACTTAAATCATAAAAACCATATGATTAAGTAATTAAGACACCACTAACACATGTTGGGAACTTAATCCACATATTGAACAAATAATAACACTTGACCATGTTGTCTCTATATAGACTAAACCCATCATGGGGCATGGCTCATTCTGCAAACCAAATAAATTGCCATAGTTATACCATTTCATTTTCCTCTAGCGGAATAGGTGATCTTACATTGATCCTGCAACTAGAGTTGATAAATGGGTCACCTCTTATATACAGTTTCTTCACCTTTCACATAAATCTTGATGAATTATTATGCCTTATTCCTTTACTCATCATCTATTATCCAAAATATTGAAATTTTCTCAAATTCACTACCTAAATGACGAAGAAAAAAACCATAGTGCAGGTATTGATTCAAGTCCTTCGGAGCTTCTTGTTGATATTTTTTCTGAGAGATAATAAATATATATTATTTTATCATACATACATACATACATACATACATACATACATACATACATACATGCATACATACATACATACATACATACATATACATACATATACATATACATATACATATCAATTATATTATATTATACTTAATATTAACAATATATTATATATTTGATTATATTAAGTATTTTATTATTTTATATAATTTATTTTTATTTTGAACATATTTATTTTCCTCTATTATACTCTTTCAGATTAGCTTTAATGATGTTCACTATGATTCATTGACACACTTAATGTGGTTTTATTTGGATATCACCTTGGTTATGTGTTAGATAGATTTTAAAGCTCAATATTTGGGTAACACTTATTCATTTCAACATTATTGACATCCTAAACTATTGGTGGCATCTTTCAACCTATTATCACCCACTTTCATATTAGTGGAGGACCCTTCACTGTGATTACTTCCTCTTTGGTGTGTTTTATGAATCTCCTCGCATCTCTTCTCAGTCATATGCACTTCTCTCCTTCCATTAATATTCTCACCTTCTTATCTATTTCAACCCCTTCTATCACCTTATTTTCATCCTCTTTTCTCCTCGACCTCAATCCAAACTTTCACTCATCCACCACCAGTGTGTGATTGATGAATTGATATACTACAAAAGAAAATTTTGACATAAAAACACTCGATAAAATGCCCTCCATAACATCACTCCATCCACATTGAATCAAAAATCCTCCAACTGATAAATTTAAAAAAGCTACACCTGACTAAACTAGTGCACAATAATACCCTATTTTTGAATCAAGGTCAATATGCATGTTAATTCAATTTGCCCACCCCAATTAATTTACTTGAAAATATTTTGGCATCCAAATACATTCTTATAGATCATGAATGTGGGAAAATATTTTAAGGTGAGTTGGATGATGATAGTGAGAAGCCGTGACAAGGTATTGGAGGTGGTGGACTCTAAAAAACCCATGAATATACACCTGTAGATATTATTGACATGTCACTAACACTTGCACTTTCATGCATGATTTAAGTTATCAATATGATACAACATGTGTTTAGGTGGATTTTTGGAGTCCTCTAGCTAACTCATTATTTTTATGTTCATATAATATAATATTATTTTAATAATCAATGATCATAATTATGTATTATATTAATTTAATAATTATACTATATTATTATATTTACATCCATATTAATATAATATTTTGTATAATTAATATTATTATTATTATTATTATTATTATTATTATTATTATTATTATTATTATTATTATTATTATTATTATTATTATTATTATTATTATTATTATTATTATACCAAATAAGTTTAGAGTTCCTCCATACTTGAAAGGTGAGTCCAATTTGATATAGAGTTATGATTTCCCATACAAAATATATGCCTAAGGATCCCATAGGAAATATATTTTATTGTTCATCTCACTGGTTGAGATTAAAAGTGGTCAACTGACAATCTACCTCAATTTGAAGGGAGAGATGGTGGGTTTAATTTCCAAGTAGCAGGGGATGCCTACATAATACACTTAAAAAGCAAAGATATTCAACAAATGAGAATAAAATATTTAGCATAAAAATCATGAGAAACAAATATGCAATTCTTCTTGGTAGTGAAGGTGCCAAGGCAAAGAGAGGTGAAAGCCTTTATTAAAATAAACCTAATTGAATTTTAAGGTATAAAAATTATATTAACTATGTAGCCTAGCTGAAATAGCTCAACAAATGTATATGGTGTGGCATTTGGGCATTATCCTATTTTTATAAGGCCATGGCTGACAAAAGCTACTATTATATTTTCCAATTAAGTTTTTTTCTATAATTTTGATGTTTATATATATATATATATATATATATATATATATATGAACTTTTAATATTTAAACTTTAAAATATGTCACCTTTTTAAAAACTTATTAATAAAAAAATTGATTTTGAATCATGCCAATGGGTAGGCTATGTAATTGTGTCATCATATGTGCTAAGAGCTTTGACATTTAGGTTGTTCAAATTCTTTAGACTGCTTTTTTATTCCAAATTTAGATGATGATTGGAAATAAAGTTCAATAACAACATAAATCATGAAATATTAGTAAATGAATATGATACTTCCAAGAGGATTGCAAAAACTATGCATAAAACTAAAATGTAGACAAGGAGTGGAAAGGGAAGATTACTAACCGGTCGAAGGAAACTTAAAAGTTGAGTCTTGATTTCCCTAATAGAAAAAGATTTTGCTGAGGTGATGATTATCTTTGATCTATTTAAGAGATGCTAGGTTGGTTGTTCTATCATCTTATCTTGGCCATACTTAAGGGTCATGAATAGTGATTAGAAACATCAAGGTAAAAACTATTGCGTGATTATTCACAAAAATAGTTTTCATTTGTATGGACTATGAAAGTGTAAGATATATAAGTTTTTAATAGTTAAATCAATCATATTTTTGATATAATTATTTTTAGACACATCTAAATTGACATGAGTGCATTCTCTATATTTTTATAGGAGTCATTAAATATATGACCCCTATTTTCGATAAAGATGACTTATGTTTGAATAATGTATTAGATAATTGAAACATGTCTATAGAAGTTACAGATTGCATAGCGTCTTTAAATCCTATGTTCATTGAAATCTACCAACTGCAATAATAAATTTAAATATGAGTTAAAGATTAGCATGTAAAATACACTGAAATGTCCAATCTATAATTGAATTGTGCTTATTTAATGTCAATGCATTTAATTGGGAGATAATGATTCAATTAGTTAAAAAAGAAACACAGAGGTGGCCGTTAAATCACAATAATCTTTCCACCCAATTATTTTTTTAAGTTTAGTTTTATTATCATACTCTTCTATAAGCAGCCCTAACACCACTCACGGTAGGATTATTCATTGACAAAGTAAAAAAACTTTAGAATTAATTAATCACAATCTAATATTCTTCTAAATACTAAAATGTTTTGTAAAAAACTTGAATCTGAAAAAAAAGCCTCATTATTTGATTAAAAAAATTATAATAGATATAAGAATGGAAAAATTAAACATTAATTATAAAATTATAATAGATATAAGACACTTTAATTATAAGATATTTATTGAATGAGTAAAAGATTAAAATATTTTAATTTTCATTTTTTTTGAATTTAGTGTTATTTTTCTAAAATATTTATTTTAAATTATTAATTTCTAAAATATATTAATTTTATAAAATATTAATATTATCATTTTAATTTATATTTACTTATATCACCTTTCAATTTAATATATTATTAAAATGACATATTTTAACAATAATCAAAATATTTTAATTTTTTAATAACCAATTATTTATTTATATTTATTAGCACATTATTTAAACACACAACTTTTAAATTTTTAAAGTTAAATTGAAACTAACTCATCCACCTTGTGAAAAAAAACTAATAATAATTAAACAATTTTTTATAAAGTAAATGTTAGAAAAAGAAAATTAATACTAATGAAATACTTTTTAATACGTGCAGATGAAGTCTCCTCGTCATCTGATACATTAGTTAGCTGACCCAGGTGCTACATTTTGTTCATTCCATCGCCACCAACATCGACACCCACACGATGTATTTTCCCCGCAATGACCTTTCTATGTGCAAGGTACCACCACACATCTGAAAGCTCTTTGCTTTTGATGAAATCTACTATCCTCTCCCCCATGCCAACGTCATCCTCGAAACTCAGAGATACCAACCTTTCGAACATTTGTTCTAATCGAAATGTTATCTCTGAGATTGCGCCCAATATACCTAGAGATGATTCAGCGGCATTAAAATACTTATGCCCTTGAGTAAGGCTTACAATTTTGGTATAGCCCCATGTGGCAATTGTAGGGACTACAATCCTCAAGGCCTTAACATGCCCATGGACTACACTAACATGAACTCCCAAGGATTAACATGCCTACTGCAAAAACTCAATCCTAGTAGATCATGGATGGGAGAGCCAAACCTTCCTTGGTAGCTGCATTGATCACATCCTTCGTCATTACCCCCACATCCATTGTAATCGTCAACCCACTTTTATTGACGTCGATTTTTGAGTCGTAATCGGCCGTGCTTATCACCAGCCCTTCATCATCTACACAAACAAGTTTGCTTAAACTATGAGAGAAATGACTAACTACCGTTATCATTTTCCCCATTTTCACTGCAAGAGCAACCACATGAAAAACTATATTCATATTGGGGAAAAATGCACGACTAGCCTTGTAATTGCCCAGATCATCCCAAACCCCGGGATAAGGGAATATATGACATCCATGTCCATCTGTATGGCATTCCACAGAAGGGGGTGGCACATAGGCAAAGCTAACCTTGCTCAATAGAATGAGAATGAGAATGAAAATGAGCATGAGATTAGTGATGCCTTCCACTCTTTCCATCTCACAATCTGATCATCCTACCGGCCATCAACATCTAAATATAAATTTGGAGTATCGTATCATCTTTCTTGAACAACAAGCTAACCATGTGTCAACATTAAAATGTGTTTAAATAACATATTTTCTATTTTGTTTCTTGTAAGATGAATTTTGGGGACTTACCCAACTGTATAAGTCTATGATTTTATAATGTTCATTTTTTTGTTCATTTTTCAAAAATAAATATATGTCGATGTCTCTATTCAGTTTTTTAGAAATAAATATATTTCAGATTTATAATATTAAAGAAATATACATTTAAATTAATGATTTCTTTTAGTTAAACAGTTATGAGTAAGGGATATTAATGTTGTCTAAATCACTTACGGTATGATCTTCACTTTAGTCATTTGACTATCCATAATAAGATATATATAAATATTTATCTTGGTGGATGAATATAAGCAATCATCATCCTCACTGATCTAACTACAACTCTTTCCATATAAACTTAAATTTTTTTTCTCAATTTTTTTTAATTATCAAATTTTAAAAATTATTTCATATTTTACAAATTATATTTATTTGATAATTTATACTAATATTGAAGTAATCTAATTCTAAAAATCTTTCTAACCTTCTTGATTATATGTTAAATAGTTAAAATTTTGAATAAAAATTTAAATTAAATTAATATTTTAATTTTTTTATAAAATATATCCATGTGTAATATTACTTCCATAGGTAGGACTTTTTACAAAACACATTTTATGATTATATCATTACATGAATATGTAGGTTTAGTAATGCTTGTAAAAAATGGTAAAATCAGTTGATAATGGTTGTATTTTTTCTTATTCCTCATATATGTTGTTCCACATTGGAATAAATATGTACGAATATCTTCAACTATTGTGGCTTATTTTACAGGGAATTTGAGCACATATTAAAAAAGTGGAACACATTAAAATTTTATTTAACTTTCAATGGTATAATTCTTCGAACATGAAGATTAATAATAATTTACATTGTACCTATTTTATGTATCTTCTAATGTCAAGATTCAATTCAAATCACCTTTAACAATGTAACCTAATGGCAATACAAATATGGCACAAATATGATAAAACTTTGGCACTATATAACAACTCAAATAACTTCGTGTTTGTGTCACATATATTCTTTTTTGTGTTCAAAACTTTAATTTTTTTTTTTTTTTCTTTTTTCTCATTATAAAACTTGTCATTTTCACTATTGTATATTATTTTCGAAAGGAGGAAGACAAAAGAAAGAATTGAAAGAGAATGAAGGAGTCATGCCTTTTTTAATGAAGAAATATGTTATTCATTTTTAGTATTCACATATTGTTAGAGTGCAAAGTAATTAGTTAATATAATTTTTTCCATTTTCATTAATATCTTATAATATATATTAGATTTACTAATTATATATATATATATATATATATATATAAACATTTTTAAATAATTTATAATATATATTATTTATAAAAGATATAATACTTACACATTTCTTAATGATGATAAAAAAATATTTTAACTGAAAACTATATAATGATGTGCTATCGGAAGTTCAGCACCTTGACATATTAATCTTTAAAAAATTCTCACATAATTTTCACACCTTTTTTATTTTGTGAATATTTCATATTTTTTTAAATTATTCATAATAAGGAATTTTTTCTCATTGATAGTACATATTTTTTCTTTTATTAATTTAAAAAAAATAAAAAAATAGAATAATCTTAATTTTTATATTTTTATGTTTTAGATCAACTATTCTATTATTATATGAATTATGATAGCATCATATCTTTGATGTTTTAGATATGTTAATATTAGAAGAATTAAACTTTTTATTCTTCATTAGTTTTATATAATATAATAGAACTTGAGAAAACATATAAAGTGTATTGATATTGTATATATTTATTATTAATCCTAGATGTCTTAGATAGCTTTTATCTTATTTTATTAAAAAAAAAAATTATATTCCCCTATAAATAGAAAGGCTCATTTGGAAATATGAAGTGAATAGTAATTTCTTGGTTTAATTATTGTATTGTTTTTCTCATTTCAATTTACACATTCAAATAAAATTTTCACTTGCACTAAACTTATTTCATTGTCATTATGAATAATAGATCTAACTGACATTGCTATCAAAGTCATAAATTTCATTTGTCTGATTTTTTAGTTTATTACTCCTCGCCCTATCAAAAGAAATGTTCGATATGCTCTTGCAGATTGTGGTAGTAATAGGTTGAATGAAGGACATGTAGAAAGTGTCTTAGCTATTTGCTTGAAGCCTATCAATAATTGAAAATTATTTCAGGTTAGATTGGCAGCAAAATAAGAGCATTTCAAGTCAGATTGATAGTGAAATAAGAGCCATTTTAAGTCAGATTGGTAGTGAAATAAATAGCATCTTGTTTTGAGTCTTTGTCTGAATTTATTAGTCCCGCAGGGAGACACTATGAGCTTCGTTGTGCCTTAACTTTATGTTATTCCGTGATCTGCTGATCAATCAAAGTGGGTTGTTTTTGGCGTTTGAATATATGGAAAAGGTTTGTAACGTAACTTGCAAGGTATTTAAGTAGTTATTTGAATAATATTATTTGGTAGATTATGATTGGCTATGCAGTTTATATGTTCTTTGTATATGTCATGATAATATTTGCAGTGATGGCAGGTTTTTATGGCTGGTAAGGGCACCTATAAGCTCATATCTCCATCCTAGATGGCAGTCTCATTCCGTGTGTGATAGCTATTTATTCGTTCTAGGGGTGGAGAATCGGTAGAACAGAGGGCATGGAGGCCATAAGGGCATTCCATAAGGGCATTCAATTATGTAGAAATAAAATTTTTGTGGCCAGTACCATGTAGGCGTTATAGATGCTAAAACTATTTTATGGTCGAACTCTAGAAGCTTGCCACTCGGTGAAGCTTGCTAAGGTCACTATGATGATAAATTCTTGCACAAATTTCTGATTCCATATTCAAAAATCTACACTTACATTTGGTTCTTCTTTTTCATTTCTTACCATAGAAGTATGTGAAATCGGGAGTGACGTTCTCTAACATAGTGTCAAACCACATCTATTAGACCCTCTTTTTATGCTTTTACTATTTATAATCCTTCAACATGTAATTCCAAATATTCTCATTTTTTTAATTTATTTTTTCCTATATTTATCTGAACAAGAAGGTGGATTCTAGAGTTCGGGAGATAATTCTAGCCATGAGAGTTTTCTAGATTTGGTTTCATTTACGGGTTTACATGGATTGAAAACGTGGGAGATTTCAATTGTTGCCTCTACTATCCAATATGCACAGTTTTTTTCGAACCATTTTTATGCTGATGTGTTTATTTTGCATTTACATGTGATGGACCATTTCCATTGGATATGCAATTCTAGATGGAGCATAATTGCTTTCCACATGTGTGATGTCATATTATTTACCTTATTGGTTGTGGGAACAGCTAAAATAATTGTTTTTTGGGCATTACCTTACGGGTTGTTTGGTAAAAAAACATGGAAGTTATCTATAATAGTAAAATCGATAATGCCCCGTAGGGACATAGTAAATTGTGCATATTTTGTGGTATCATGTCTGATCCAGGATATATGGATACTTCAGCTAAGTGACTTTATCATTTTTCAACCCCTGTATTTAGTGCTTTTTCTCTTTTATTTTTTTAATTAATAATGGAGTATTTATTGTTTAGATATTTATCAGTACTCTATTCATGTTCATTTAAAATTTGGTCAGTACTGATCTTTATTCCTAAAATTTTAGATTTAAAATAAATTGTGCATTAATTGGTATATGAGATGGTTGATGATATAATTTTAAAAATTAAATGAATATATAATTATGACATACTATTTATGCAATATGAATTAGATATGATCTTATCACTATGTACTTATCAAGGAATTTGTATTTATATTCAAGCAATTTTATTTACCATTATTTCTATATACAAAACGGCTTAGTTACAAATGGAAACAATTTGTCAAAGAAAATTATGCATATTTTTTTGGTATCATGGATGATCCAAGCTATATGGAGATTTTTTATACGTGATTTTATCAATTTTGGAATAGACAAAATTCAATTCGTAATTTCCACCCCTATATTTAACTATTTTGATCTTTTAATTTATTCAAAATCATGTTTTAGAATTTTAGATTTAAATCAAACTACATAAACTCTTGGTGATGCAAATATGTTCAATGTATTTATAAAATTATTAATGACAATTTTCAGCTTTTGAGTGTTCTTCAAGCAAAGGGATTGACAAAATCTTGTTAAGATCTCACTAGAGGCAGTCTGTTTATAGTTTTAGTGAATGTATTATAATATTTTTTTTCAACAAATATATTATGATATTTTTTTGAACTCTTAATATCTATACAATATACAAAAAATAAACATTTCATACATTTCATGTCCCCAAAACTATTTTACAAATTTCCCCACAAAGACTTCACACTTTGTGTCCCTTATTCCTATTGCATCTATCTCTCCATTTTATTATTGTGATTGTAATACCTCTTCTATTTGGCATGCTAGGATTTTCCACATTGGTATGTTAAAGTTACTCTCTAAAAAGGTTAAAATAAGGCTCTAAAATAGGTGTCACACTTGTTCATGGTACCTCCGTAAGGCAAGCTTGAATCTAAATACATTATGTCTTCAATAGATGGAGATTTGTTTCATCATATTCAAAAGTGTGGTACTCCAAGGGAAGAACTTTAAAAATTAAAATTAAAATATGATTTTCATAAAGAGTTCAAATTATTTTAGTTATAGTTGAATTTATTCAACCTAAAGTTGAAATATAGTGATGTGATGAGATTGGATTCATAAATATGTGCAATCCAGAATGATGTGGATACCATTGGTGTCCAAATTGACATCTATATGATCTCATTAAAAAAAAACCTTATTTGTAACTATTAAACCTACCTAGAGTCTCTACAAGAAAGATATTAGTTGAAGACTCTCAAATTTGATCAATCAATGAAAATATCGTGGAAAGAAAGAAAGAAATTGGGATAAAAATTTAGTCCATAGGAGAAAATGTGTATTGTGTAAAGGGAAATTATTACATAAAATATATTAAGGACTCATCTTTCAAAAGTGAAGTGAATAATAAACATAAGAAAAAATAAGGGAAAAGTGGAAAAAAAGACAAGCAAAAAATCTACTACAAATGATGTGACACAAAAGAAAGCCATGAAACATAGGAATGTGAGACTCCATGGGTGAAAATTAAAGCATGTGATAAAAAGAAAGATAAAATTTCAAAGAAATAAATAAAAGAGTCAAAATCTGTTCAATTCACTTGTGAATGTGTAATTTCAAGTTCAGATGATGAAGAAAATAATTTTTCAATCATTTTGTCATGGATTGATTCTTTGGTTCTTGGTAATAGTGCCCCTATATATATATATATATATATATATATATATATGAATTTCTAAAATGAATTATTTAAGTTTTATGTATAAATTTTTGGTCTAGTACTCTTTGTAGATTAATCAATTCTAAAGCCACAAGTAAAGTGTAAAATCTAACTCAAGTGTCTAGGGCTTTCTAATTTCAAACTCCAAGATGTTATATACCTTCCTTAGTTGAAGATAAAATTATCATCTCTTATGATAATTTGGATACAAGGACATTCCATATTGTTGAAAAATGATGACATCATAATCAGAAGGAATTGTGACAATGTAATAGTCTTAAATGGATATGAGGAAGGAAATTTGCTCAAAATCAGGGGTGAGCCATTAGTTTACATGAATTATGATCATATGATTGAATATATAATGTCTCCTAACATGTCTAACATGCAACATTTCGGTGTCCTCACTATAAAAAAATCGTGTATTATAAAATAATGGTTGTTCTAGTTTTCTTACCTTTCCTATAACATTTTATGAAAAGTGTGAAGCCTACATTTTTTCCAATGATGGATGATAACTATTTGCAATGTCAATGTGAAAATCCTACATAAATTTACAACTGTCCCACTAAGACTTTAACACTACATTATATAGAATTGGATATACTTTCTCAAAATTAAATCTCAAGGATTCAACACACTCAAAAAATTTCAAATGATAATTGAAAATGAAGTTCAAACCTATATTGAAATGGTTAGGATTAATAATGGTGTTGAATACATTTCAAAAACATTTGAATCCCATATTGAGGAAAATGGGATCAAATATCATTTCAACATTCCTCAAAATCCAAAACAAAATGGAGTACTAGAGAGGATGAAGAAGACCGTGATGAATATGGTTTGTGTTATATTTTACTTAATAGGGGTAAATCTACACATTTGGGGTGAAACAACTAAAATTGCAATATACCTCCATAAAAAGTCACCATAAACAACCCTATAGTTGAAGACTCCATATGATATGTGAGGTCCTCATCTTCCTTCAGTATGAGATATTAATGTTTTTCAATCCAATTGTAATTCACTGCTTCCAAAAGAGAAGAGGAATAAGTTGGACCACAAGAGTCACAAATGCATCCATTAAATATTTTATGAATCCTCCACTACACACATTATATATGATGAGAAAATTAGAATTTATTTTCTTAAGATATGTTTTCTTTTGTGAAACTACAAATAAAAAAGTCAACATTGATTAACAATTGAATCAACATGAGAAACATGGAAAGTTTAATGTCTACAATTAGAGTGAGTTAGACATTCTAAAAAATTACTGGAGAACTTACAATTCAAAATCAATTGATTATTTATTGTGTCATATACATGAGAATGAAAATCCTACTAAAGAATAAAGTTAAATTTCATTAGACAATAAATAGGGGCTATAAAAACAAAGTATAAAAAGTGAACAAAATTCAAACGATGAAAGTTCAACTTAATAAAAAAATGAATAGGGGACATATCATAACATAAGTGCTTAGATGAGTTCAAAGGAATGTTTCATCTAACAATGTCCCCTATAGATTAAGGGGGAGATGTAACAATATTTTGCATATTTATAATTCAAGCTATGTGTCTTAGGTACTAATAATTTTGTTTTCTGGTTCCCATAGGAATGGGAAGAATCAATTGGGAATGTGAAGTGAATAACTATTTCATGGTTTATTTATTTTTTTGCTTTGATCATTTCAATATAAATCATGAAATGCTATTTTCCATTACACAAAACTTATTTTATTGTCATTCTGGATAATATTTTTTAGCTAATAGAAAGTATTTATAATGGATGAAATAGTTTCACAATGTAAATTTTAAATAAATTGTTTGAATATAAGGAGAGAGCTAAGACTAAAAGTTATGATGAAGATTCCAAATGTAATTGAGAACTTTTTGATATACTTTTGAGGTTATATAATTCATAATTACTTAATAGGTAAGATTATAAATTATATATAATTGGGAAGCTTTTAATATCCCCTTAAAAGTATTTATATTTTGTCTTTTCAAGTTATATAATACACCCATGAACTATTTTAATGTCAGGTATTGACCTCATCACTTTTTAAAAAATCATCCAATCAATTAAGTATGAAAATTTAAAATTAAATTATTATACTTTAAGAATGATATTTTACTTGATATTTAAACCATACATATATATATACATATATATATATACATATATACATATATACATATATATATATATATACATATATATATATATATATATATATATATATATATATATATATATATATATATATATATATACATACATATACATATACATATATATATATATATATATATATATATATATATATATATATATATATATATATATATATATATATATATATATATACATATATATATATATATATATACATATATATATATATATATATATATATATATATATATAGTAATAATTATCAAATAAGTCCACTTAACACATAAATATGTTAAAATAGACCATGTGTGTGTACACACACACACACACATATACACACATATGTATACATTTGTGTGTGTGTGTGTGTGTAAATTTGTCTGTGTGTGTTTTCTCTTAAAGGCAAATAACAAGAATGGTTTGGGTCATTGGCTAAAAATTAATTTGAAGATAGGATTATTTTGGATAATCCTTTAAAAATTAATTAAAAGAGAATGGATATATTTTGTCTTTGATATAACATGTCAAGAAAATCAATATGGCCTCCATGAAGGTCAAATGAAACTTCAAGATCAAATTTTATAATACATGGGAAAAGATACCTACACTTCAAACCTAGACCAAGTACAAAATTCCTATATTATTTAAAATATTTTGATTCTAATGTTTTCCTCAAGATTCAATTCTTAAGCAGATAATATCTTCCTTGTGCATATGACCTTAATATTTTATTTATTAAGTATGCCATACAAGATGGTGAAATTAATCACATACACATAATTCCCTTGTATTCTAATGTCCAAACTGACCTAAAATGTCATGATCTTATCCAACACCTACCCTAGACACCCAAAATCCGATACATAGAATCTTGTTAAATGGATGATGTGGGAAACCTAGTAATGGAAATATCAAAATATTTATTGGATTTTAAGAAAAAGCTATCTAAGTAGATTCTAAAAGAATAAGTAGTTGTATATAAAACCCCAATACTTTTCAAGAAATAAAAATTTCCCACGTAATACATTAATCATATCTCTCTACATATCCTATAAATAAGTTAAGTAGGTCTCATGCCATATCAACTCAATCCATTGTAAAACCTTGGAAAACCCTATATTCATTTCTCGTGATCTAATCGTATGAAACCCAACTTATTTTCTTGGAAATAAGAGAATATAAAATAGATTTTATTTGTCTATGTGATGGCAGTCCTAATGGATGAGATCCCAATGAATGTATGTCAACCTAAATGGCCTAAATAATCTCTTTGTTTACCCTAGAGACACTAAAATACTTAAATGAAAACGTTAATATTTTATTAATTGAGAAAAAAATTAAGTGTATTTTTTATGAGATAAACCATAGCTTATGTTAGCTTACAATGATGCATTGGTTAACATGCAACATTCTCCCTCTCTCTGACTCTAGTCAAGGTTATTGCTCAAGCCATGTCTTTATTTATCACTCTTTTCTAGGTTTTAACATAGTATATATACCTTATTCCCATCCTATGAAGGTTTTTTCTTGATCTTATTTTTATAACCACTATTCCAAGAATCTTTTACATACTCTTTTCCCTTCTTTATTGTAGCTACCTTGTTAAATTTAATTGGCAATTATCAATTCAAATTCGAATGGCCCATCAATGATTTATCCAATTTACCTAAACATTTATTTCTCCACCTAACTATAGGTTAAATTTAAATTTTGGTATTCCTATATGATATGGCATCCCATGCCAATGTTTTTTTTTTAATTTAGTGACAATGAATGTTCCAATACATACATGTCTCCAATCTTTCCTTGTGCATTCTATAAGTGTATCCTAAATCACTTGAATCTTTTGAATTTTTCATGTGTATTTTGACACCCCAATCATGTGTCACTATCCTTCAGTATGGACACTCATATCCTCTATATTTTAAATGATGCAAGACATTTCTACACCTAAATTTTCTTACATCAGACTTCTTGAATTATTTAAATGTGAGCTCTAGATCACATGCTATTTTTAATGACATCATAACCATAGTGTCCTTTCAAAATGGTGTAACTAATAATCATCCTCTATGGTGTGTTTCCACCATTTTACTAAGTTATTGTTATACTCCTTTCCACATGTGCACTTCATGACTTTGGATGCCAACATGGTTTATATTTCTTGTCTTTATCATTTAGGTTTATGCACCCTCATATATATTGAATAATCACTATTCTATTCCCATTTATATTCCTCTTTTTCATGATGAAAATAATAAAAACATGACATGTTTAAAATTGGTGATATATCCATTCCTTTTGATAGTTCAATCTTGTATGCAATAGGATATAAATTATATAACACTTTACATGGTCATATCTTCTTTATATTTAACATATTATAAGTTCCATATGGAAATTTTTCTTTGCACAAATGTGTGTGCACTAATTTTCACATTATGAATTATTTTATTTTATGTTTATTATATATGCGATGATTATAATATTAATTGGTCTGTTCTAGCCTATTTTCACTTCTTCATTCATTCTCTACATGTTTCACCATAATATTTTGTGTCTGCAATCCTTTTGTGTGCTTTATATACATTTATTATCTTAATGATTCCTATTATGGTAACTCCATAAACAACTTTAATATATGTTTTACTAAAGCTCAGATGTATAGAACTATTATATGTGAACTTGGTTGGAGCTATTACCATATCTCACTATGCTATATTATCTCTTAATAAACACCTAAAAAATATTTTAGGCTCAATTTGATGACCTTTATTTTTACACTAGTTTTTACGTGGTATTTTTATCTATAATTTAACCTTATCCCCAACTTATTCCATAATGTATGCCAAAAATGGTATGCAAAATTGGTATCTCTATCAAATACTATGTTAAACTCTAATTATTTAATCCAATTGTATGCATTCTAAACTACTTTTAACATTTAATCATAGATTAATATATTATACTAAATTTCATGATGAAAATCGTACTTAAAATTTATAGTTCATGGAAGCTTTATTTGTCAAATGCATTTGTAGTTAATGACCACTCTATTTTTTTTATACTTTCTAAAGTTCCATCTTCAGTCCTTCCTTGGAGATGAAAAAAACCCAATTATATCAAGTCTTCCTTCATCAATTTTCCCTTATTTTCATTAATTAGTATCCTTTCATCATGGAACCTTTTAAATAAAATCCTCAAATGTGTTAGGTAATCTTCCTTTATCTAATTTAACACATTAGTATCATCAACATAGATAATGATAAACTTTCCTAGGAATGGTTTGACTACCTCATTCATTAACCTCATAAAATTATCATCCACATTAGTCACCTTAAGTGAAATGAATAATCATTTATAGAATCTTTATTTAGTTTGAAATGTCATTTTTCACTTATCTCCTTTGTGGACCCAAATCTAATGGTACCTATTCTTCAAATCAATCTTGTTAAAATACTTTGCACCACTAAAGGAATACATTATATCATCCATGTACGAGAATGTAAATATATAAATTATAGTAATCTTATTTATGGTGCATGAACTTATACACATGCACCATTATCCATATTTATAGAGTTCCAATACTATAGGTATCACACACGGGCTCATAGTTTACCTAATAAACACATTATCTTGTAACTCTTACACTTGTATATGTACTTATTCATTATGCATATGTGTTGTCATATGTACGAGCTTATTCTATAATTTATCTCCTAGAATAATACCCATGTGAATGTTGATACTTATTCCTAGAGAAAAATTATTTATAAAATTATTTGATGAAATATTGTTGTAATCACTGAACAATTCCCTTACTTCACATGGTGGAATATCCTTTATCTTATCCATACCATCTTATGAAAAAATTGGGTATGAGTGTGTAACACTCCCATTATCTCACTTCCTTAATGAACTCTTTTCCTTACACCATTAATTATTTTTCACATAAATTATCCTCCCCTATTTCCTTATCATCATTGAAGGGAATCAAAGTGTACTTATATCCATCCTTCTCCATGTGATATACGTTATAGTGATCATAATGTAATTCTTTAAAATCATACTGCCAAGGCTTTTTAAATATTACATGACACATATCCATATGCATCACATCACAAAATGCTTCATCTTGATGAGACATTTCTTAAACCTTACTAGGCATTGCTGCTAGATGAACAATTTCTAAGTATTTTATAGCTATGAAACTCAATAGGGTTTTGAATTTGATATTATCCTAATTATTAAATTTAAAACCATATTCCCCAAATACTAGATTTTTTTCTTATGTTATCCTTAATATTTTTTTCTTACTTACTCTGTAATTTACATATAATTCAAAATATACTTCCTATCTACACCACTTCCTTCTTTTCCTTCAACAACTTCAATAGGAATATATAAAATAGAAATTAGTCTCCATGATCTAGCCCATTAGGATGCTTGACTAATCCTACAAACTAAGAGTCTTCATGTTCAACATGTGTGCCTACATCCATTCACCCAATTCCTTTGCTTTGTGCTTAAGTTCTCCTACTTCCTTCACATGTGTGCCTACATTTGTTCTTCTCCTCTACCTTTAATGATAATTGATAGTCTTCTTTGATGGTATGGATCCATAAAAATATTAACTCCTCCTATATCCAAATGTTTATCTTGCCAATGTAATGAGATATTATCTCCTTATCTACCTAGCGATGACCATATCTAATGGTAATCAAGTTGAACTCATCAATGTATTCACTTAACAACATATCCTTTTACCTCAAGATTTGGTGGTTTATAAAAGAATCCATCTAGTAGTATCTTATAAAAATGTTATCTTTTAAAGTATTGACCATTTGTTCGAAACTAGTTATCATATATTTACATTTCTATTATTTCTCATTCAATACCTTATTTCACCATAACAGTGTGTGCTCTTTCAACTTTATTTGGACCATCTTGATGGATTCAGGGTTGAAACTATCCTCCTACATAAAAATATACTCCATATCATCGATTTAGTCAACTAACTATTTTGGGTTCATAATTCTAAAATATAAGAGGTAAGTCTATCTTTATGCCCTTTCCAATGTGAGATATGGATCTCAATAACCTTCCCTCACTAGGTTTGTTCTATCTTGTAACATTCTATCTAACCTGATATATAACAAATTTAACTTATTAGGTGTGAGATATTCATACTTCATCATCACTCTTATCATTCCTCAAAATGAACCCTCATTATTAATCCTACTTGAATGTATCTAGGTGTGTCTACACAACTTGTAACTTAGGAATAACTTCCTACAATTATCTTATTATTCCTATAGCTATCTCTCCTCTACTAAAAGATCTCTTTAGTGAAATACCTTCTTTATGAATAAACATGATATTATTGTAATTCCACTACATAAAATGAAACCTAATAAATCCTTACACAACTATAATGTTTTGAAACCTACTCTTATAATAAATTATAGAAGTGCTAATGAGAGAGATATAAATGAATATATGTTTACCCAAGAATCCTAGCTTGATGAAGGGCATCACAAGCTAACATGAGAATTTACTATGTTTTAGAGTGTCATGATGACCATTTTTGGTCTAGTATGAGTGTGAGGGGTAATATAAGACCGATTATGTTATTTTTGAGTCTTTAATATTATTTGGGTTTTTTATTTGTAGCCTATTTAGAGTTTTTGACCAGAAAAGGAATTTACAAATTTAAATTTACAATTAGCATTTTAGTGGTAGTTCGAGTGTTATGTTTAATACCAATGTTGATGAATGATTATGAATGGTTCTAGTAGGTGCTAAGAATGCATGTAATAGGTGTTTCAACATGAATGACATGAAAAATTAATATAAGTGAATAACCTCAGATTTGTAATTGCCACCCTGCATGTACTTGTCCAAAAGAAGTTTTCTTTCATGTTTGGCATCATATGAATATAGAAATGCATGGGAGTGAGTAGTGTGAGTGGTAGTAGATTGGTAGCATAAGATAAATTCAAAGGAAATAGGAAGGGATACTAAATAATGAAAATAAAGATCAAGATTGGGAAAAAAATTGGCCTACTTTTATAAATTTTGTGTTTGATTGTTGTAAGATTGATTTAACCTTTTTGGGTTTTCATGTGTAAATCCTATGTTTAGATTAAAGGGCTGAGATATCTAAATTAGTTAATTATATCTAAATAATTAATCATTGATTTTTAATAGTATTTGACATTATTTGACTTTATAAAATTAGTAATAAATAGGCACAAATATAGACTTATCCAAAAATTGACTGTTGTGGATTATCTGGGTTCTAAAATTTGAGATTTGGGTAATTCTGAGTGTCATCAACATGATTCTCGTATTCATTTGCTCACTACTAATAGTATATAGGATGGAAAGTAATGCCATGTATTTTTAGTATGCTCCAAATGGTGGCAATGCCCACTTTATGGGATTTTTCATATTTTTGAAGAGCAATTATTCTTGTGTTTTAAGGTCCTATTCCTACATGCATGAAACGTGGTGCTCTATGTGGTGTATAGAAAACTTGATTAAGTGTGAAAAAACTAATCCTCATTTCCCAATTATATAATGCCTTGAATTTTCTTGAGATTTAAAATGTTTTAAAACTAGGCTTAGGGATGATGTAGATGGTAGTATGAAGAAGCAAGGTAGAATAGGGATCAAATACATTTCTTTTCAACAACAATATCCCTGGTTTGAATAATTTTTCACATCTATTTTCCATCTAGTGAATAGAGTTGAAATAGATTTTATTTATAGTTTATATTCTCATTTGTGTTCCTCTTTTGCATGGTGAAAATAATAAAAATATGACATGTTTAAGATTGGTGATATATCCATTTCTTTTGGTACTTCAATCTTGTATGCAATAGGATAAAAATTGCATAACACTTTACATGGTCATATCTTCTTTATATTTGACGTATTATAAGTTCCCTAAGGAAATATTTTTTTGAAAAAATGTGTGTGCACTAATTTTCACATTATGAATTATTTTATTTTATGCTTATTATATGTGTGATGCTTGTAATATTGACTGGTATGTTTTACCCTATTTTCACTTCTTCATTCATTCTCTACATGTTTTACCATAATATTTTGTGTGTTCAATCCTTTGTGCGCTTTATATAAATTTATTATCTTAGTGAATCCTATTAGGGTAACTGCATAAACAACTTTAAAATATGTTTTACCAATGACCTAATATATAGAACTATTATATGTAAACTTGGTTGGAGCTATTACCATATCCCACTATGCTAGATTATCTTTGAATAAACACATAAAAATAATTAAAGGCTCATTTTGATGACATTTATTTTTACATTAGTTTTTAGGTGGCATTTATATATTTAATTAAACCTTATCATAAACTTATTCCATAATGTGTGCCAAAAATGGCCTACAAAATTGGTGTATATATTAGATACTATGTTATACTCTAATTATTTAATCCAAATGTATGTATTCCGATCTCTTTGTAACATTTATTCATAGATTCATATATTCAACCGAATTTCATGATGAGTGTCTTATTTAATATTTATAGTCCATTGAAGCTTTATTTGTGAAATGCATTCCTAGTTAATGACCACTCTATTTTTTTATACTTTCTAATGTTCCATCTTTAGTCCTTCCTTGGAGATGAAAATAACCCAATTAGATCAAGTATTCCTTCATTAGTTTGGATTTACATTAATTAATATCTTTTCATCATGGAACCTTTTCAATAAAATCCTCATATGTGTTAGGTACTCTTTGTTTATCATATTTAAGACATAAATATCATCAAATTAGATAATGATAAACTCCTAGGAATGGTTTGATCACCTCATTCATTAACCTCATTAAATTATCATCCACCTTAATCACCTTAAGTGAAATGACCAACCATTTGTATAATACTTATTTAGTTTTAAATGTCATTTTCCACTTATCTCCTTTGTGGACCCTAAGTTAATGGTAACTATTATTCAAATCAATCTTGTTAAAATGTTTTACACCATTAACACAATTCATTATATCATCCATGCACGATAATATAAATATATAAATTATTTTAATCTTACTTATGGTGCATGAAATTATACACATGCATAATTATCCATATTTATTGAGAGTGAATACTATAGGTATCACACACACCCATTATCTAGTAACTCTTAAATTTTCATATGTACTTATTAATTATCCATATGTGTCATCATATGCATGACCTTATTCTATAATTTGTCTCCTAGAACAATACCCATGTGAGTGTTGATACTTATTACCACTAAAAACTTATTTAGAAAAATATTTTATGAAATATTGTTGAAATCACCAAACAATTCCCTTACTTCACATTGTGGAATATATTGTATCTTATCCATACCATATTATAAATTTTTTTGGTATTATTGTGTAACATTTCCATTATCTCACTTCCTTAACAAACTCTTTTACTTACACCATTTGCAGATAAATTATCATGCCCTATTTCCTCATCATCATTGAAGGGAATTAAAATGTACTTGTATTAATCCTTCTCCATGTGATAAGTTATCATCATGTAATTCTTTGAAATCATATTGCCAAGGATTTTCAAATATTACACGACACATATCCATATGCATCACATCACATAATGCTTCATTTTGATAACACATTTCTTAAACCTTACTAGGCATTGCTCCTAGATGAACACTTTCTAAGTCTTTTATATCTATGAAACTCAATAGTATTTTGAATGTGATATTATCCTAATTCTTAAAATTACAACCATATTCCACAAAAACTATATGTTATACTTAATCAATTTTTCTAACTTACTTTCTAACGTACATATAATTCAAAATAGACTTCCTATCTACACCACTTCCTTGTTTTACTTCAACATTTTCAATAGGAAAATATAAAATAAATATTATTCTCCATGATCTGGTCCTTAAGGATGCTTGACTAATCCTAAAAACTAGGAGTCTTCACATTCAACATATGTGCCTACATCCATTCTCCCACTTCCTTAACTTTGTGCTTAATTTCTCCAACTTCCTTCACATGTGTTCCTATATATGTTCTTATCCTCTACGTTTAATTATAATTGATGGTCTTATTTGATGGTATGGATCCATAAAAATATTAACTCCTCCTATATCCTAATGTTTATCTTGCCAATATAATGAGATATTGTCTCTTTATCTTTCTAGTGATTGGCATATCTAATGGTAATTGAGTTGAACTCATCAATGTATTCCCTTAACAAAATATCCTTGTGCCTCAAGATTTTGTGGTTTATAAAAGATTCCGTATCTTATAAAAATATTTTCCCTTGACTTATTGATCATTCATTCCAAGCTAGTTATCATATATTTACATTTATATTTTTTCTCATGAAATAACTCCTTTCACCATAATAATGTGTGCTCTTTCAACTTTATTTGGGCCATCTTGATGGATTTATGGTTGAAAATATCCTCCTACTTGAAATGTCCTCCAATAAAATTGATCTACTAAACTAATTATTTTGGGTTCATAATTCTTGAATACAAGAGGCAAGTCTATCTTTGTGCCCCTTTCAATGTGAGATATGGATCTCAATAACCTTCCCTCACTAGGTTTGTTCTATCTTGTAACATTCTATCTAACCTGATATAGAAAAAAATTAACTCATCTAGTGTGAGTTATTTATACCTCATCATCACTCTTATCATTCCTCAAAATGAACCCTCATTATTAATCCTACCTAACATTATCTAGGTGTGTCTACACAACCTATAACTCATCAATAACTACTTACAATCATCCTATTATTCCTATATCTATGTCTCCTCTTCTAAGAGATCTTCTTAGTGTAATACCTTCTTTATGAATGAACATGATACTATTGTAAGTCTACTACATAAAATGAAACCTGATGAATCCTTACACAACTATAATGTTTTGAAACATACTCTTATGATAATTAATGGTAGCGATAATGGGAGAGATATAAATGGAGATATATTTTCTCAAGAATCCTAACTTGATGCAAAGCATCACAAGCTAACATTAGAATTTAGTATGTTTGAGATTGTCATGATGACCATTTTTGGTCTAGTATGAGTGTGAGGGGTACTGTAGGACCTCTTTGGTTGTTTTAGAGTATTTAATATTATTTGCATTGTGTATTTTTATCCTATTTAGATTTTTTGACCTGAAAGGGAATTTATAAATTTGTATTTACAACTAGGACTTTTGTACTAATTTTGGTCTTATGTTTAATACCAATGTTAATAAATGATTATGAATTGTCATAGTAGGTTCTAAGAATGTATGTAAGAGGTGTTTCAACATGAATGACATTAAAAATTAATATAAGTGAATAAAATTGGATTTGTAACTACCACCCTACGTGGACTTTCACAAAAGAAGTTTTCTTTCATGTTTGGCATCATATGAATACAGAAATGCATGGGAGTGAGTAGTGTGAGTGGTAGTAGATTGGTAGGATAAGATAAATTCCAAGGATATAGGATGGGAAACTGAATAATGAAAATAAATATCAAGATTGGGAAAAAAATGGTCTACATTTATAAATTATGTGTTCGATTATTGTAAGATTGATTTAACCTTTTTGGGTTTTCATGTGTAAATTCTTTGTTTAGATTAAAGGGCTGAGATATCTAAATAATTAAGCATTGATTTGTTATATTATTTGACATTACTAAATTCCTATAAATAGTAATAAATAGGCACACATATGGACTTATCTAAAAATTGACTATTGTGGATGATCTGGGTTTTAAAATTTAAGGTTTGGGTAATTCTAAGTGTCATCGACATGATTCTATTATTTATCCACTCACTAATAATAGTATATTGTATGGTATGTAATGCTATGTATTTTTAGTATGTTTCAAATGATGGTAGTTTCCATTTTATAGGATTGTTCTTATTTCCTAAGAGTGCTTGTGCTTGTGTTTTAAGGTCATATTCCTGCACACATGAAACTTGGTGGTCTATGTGGTGTCTAGACAACTTGATTAAGTGCAAAAAAACTAATCCTCCTTTCCCAATGATTCAATGACC
>JARHVA010000931.1:3162500-3172500 GCA_037957365.1 Torreya grandis | reverse complement strand
ACTGACTTCTCCTAATTTTGTATTCACACCAAGAAATTCAATTTCTATTTTGAAGGTGACCATTTTATTTGAAGAAAGAACTAGTCCATTATCATATACAATCTTATAGAACTGTTCTAAATGTTCTATATGTTCTTTCATAGTTCTACTAAAAACAAGGATACCATCTATATATACAATGATGAATTTTCCATACCTACTAAAAATCTGATTCATCATTTCTTGGAAGATGCTAGGTGCAGTTTTGAGACAAAATGGAAGCACATTCCATTCATACTAACCAAAAGGAGTAACAAAAGTTGTTTTGTATCTGTCAGCTTCTGTAACTTGTATTTGCCAGAATCTAGATTTAAGATCAAACTTACTATAAATCTTGCTGCCAGTGATTCTTTGCAAAATTTCATCCTTTGAAGGGATAGGATGCTGAACAGGGAAAACATGGTTATTAAGAGGAATATAATTAATGACCAGACGCTTTTTACCTCTTACCTGTTCACTTCTTTTGTTCACATAAAATGCTTCACATGCCCATGGGCTGTGAGAGTCTCTGATTAATCCTTGTTCCTTTAACTACTGAACTTCATTGAAACATTCTTCCCTTAAAGATGGAGACATTCCTGAATGATGAGCTTTAAACTGAGGCTCAACTTGTACTCCATTCTTATCCATAATTAATTGTAAATCTATATGACAAGTATGAAATTTTCTATGCTGAAAAGCTAAAGGATTTTCTGAGCAGCAATCTTGCAAAATCTTTGCAAGCACAGGTTCTACTTGTGCCTAGCAAAAGCTAATCTTCTGATTTAACCACTAAACATTGACTAGCTTAGCTTTAGCCTTCAGAGGAATTTTGCATTCATTTCATATTTGCCTTTCTTATATAAATAATATTTTTGAGCTAAGATAATCTCATGAGGTTGAATGGTGATGGGATAAAGACTGGACATATTATCTGATCTAAGCATTATGTCAAACATTGGCATCTCATGCTGGATTACCTTAAACGTATAAACAATATCTCCTAATAGAATAGGAATTTGGGTAGACCATTCAGAGATAATTATTTTATCATTGAAGGTTAATTTATAGAAATCTGGTTCTCATTTATTAGAAGGAATAGAATGATATCTAGCTAAAGATATGTCAGCACAAGGGTTTAAATCTTAGCCATTTAATACTGAGTTCACATACTAGATTATTAGTAGAGTGAACTTGATGAATATTGTTATCCCTATCAACTAGCATGTTTGTAGGATAACTATTTCCATGTTGAGCTAATTCTGCTTCAAAAATTTATTCTTTTTCATCATCCTCAGGTTCTTCTTTCATCAATTGTTGAAGCTCTTCTTGGGCTTTGGCAAGAAAACCTTGTAACAGAGCAATGTGTTTGGTTCACCATTGCCTTCTTTCATTATTCTTAGGTGAATATGAATATGCGGATTGGAAATCAAGAGCTTTAGATGAACTATCTTCTGGTTCTGAGATTTTTAAAGAAAATTGCTTTATCAACATATCTTTCTGTTGTCTTTGTTGAGACAAATATAAAGTATACCTATTTTCTATTTCAATAATCTGTTGTTGCAGATATTTCTTCTCAGAGACTAAATAAGTAGGAGTGCTTAAATATTTATATTTTAAATACTTTATTTGTTGAGATAAAGTAAGACTATCAAAAAATTGAGTTCTCAACATATTAATTTGAAAGCCAATTTCTGAATCATAATCAGAAGATTCAGAATCTGAGTTAATGTCTTCATAATTCATATTTATCTGATTTATGTCTAAATCTTTATCTTCTTCTTCTTCTTCCCATAAGATGTCAGATGCATACTGAAGTTCATTTTTAGAAATAAGGACATATTCATCTTCATCTATGATATGACTTTGAAGAAAATTGACCTTTTCAGAGTGTTCCTGTTTCTTAGGACACTTATTAGCATAGTGATTTCCTTGGTAGAAAAAACACTTCACAGAGGATTTTTGAAATCCATTTTTCCTCTTTCTAAACATTTTCTTTTGTTTAAAGGAATTAGCTTGAAACTTCCTTGGCTTTGATCTAAATTTGTAAGGCTTTAAAGAACACTTGCAATGACTAGAAGCCTTCTTTTTCTTTCTTTTTTCTTGATATTTTCTATAATGATGTGTATCTGTACAGTGAAACTGATCAAAGAAGGGTTTGCAAAACTTAACACCTATTTTCTTATGAAATAGCATAGTTTCTTTATAGGCTTTTCTTTCAGTGCACAATTTTTCATTTATATCTCTAATGTTCTAATTGATGCGCCTAAAAGACATTGTCAATATTTCAGAACCCATAGTTGACTTATATTTTTCAGAAAAATATTGCGAAAAGGATTCTATATATCTAATCTTGAATGCTGGATTAAGCATTTCTCTTGCAGCATATAATAGATTTTCCATGTGACACATATATTCATCTAATCTGATCATATCCCATAACTGGGCTCTCAAAAACTTGGCTTTGTTAGCTTCCTTTTCATTATCTATGATACCAACAAACTCAGAGTAAACGGCTTCACATAGAGAAACTATTGGTTGATCTTGACGAAGAATTTCATCCTGAAATTGTTGACCACAACCATCCCACCAACCCTTAATGATACCTATAAAACCATTAGATATTTGTTTTGAGACACTAACAACGTCTTTCTTTAAACCAAATATTTTTACATTTGCCCATGCAAGCATAGCATGAACCATTTCTTTCCTTTTAGCTAGAGCTTCACAATAAAACTTCTAGATGAAGGGCTAGAAATTTATTGTTCTAATATGTGAATCTAGTGGAGGCCTAGTATTAGAATATTCACCTTCTTCAAAGTGGCTAAACTTTTCTGCTTCTTCTATTTTAGCCATTCCTACATGATATATCTTATCAGCAATACTTTCTACTTCTACTTTCTTTTGTGCTTTAGTTTTACTTGTATCTCTTTGGATTTTTGCTACATTTGCCCAACTGAAGGAGTCAGAGGGGGCTAAGACTATTAAGCTTTCTAGTGAAATGAAAGTAGTATTAACTGATAGTTTTTACAAAATATCAGGTAGAAGAGTAGTATGATGTTGCTGAGTAATTACTTCTCTAGTAAGGCTATCTAAACTAGCAGAAGTTTCAGATGTGGCTAAACTAATATTTTCTTCAACAAAAGAGATTTCAGCTTTTACATCAGCTTGACTTTGAATAACATCTTATGTAGTCTGGAGTATATCATTAAGCTTTTGATTAGCTTCAGATTGTTGTTTCCTTATACTGCTGACTTCTTGATCTAGTTTTTGAACAACTTGATTTCTAGTAGAAGTCTGTGTAACTGTTAAGGTCTTCAATGCTTGAGTAATATATCCTTTTTGATATAGCTATATACTTTTTAACATAGAAGCTACTTGATCTAAGCTAGACTGAATACTAGAAAGTTTAGTGTTTAAACACTTAGTAGCTATATTATTCTAGTTTAATAGCTTAGTCTCAGAAGACTGTTCAATACTCTTATTAGCTATTTTGACATAATACATCTGAGCTCGAGTCTTACCATTTGGAGAATATTGATTAAAATTTGAAGTCTTAAGAAATCATTTTTTAGTATAGGATTCATCAGCTAAGGGAGTTTTCCATACATGTCCATCATCAAAATTAGATGTTCCTGCCATATGGATGTTCTTCGTTGGAGCCAATAATTGTCTATTTTTCTCATAGAGCTTTTGGATATCTTTGTCTCTTCGAACCATATTGACTATAGAATGACTTGGCTTGCTAAGGATATTCTTGCAATAAAGAAAGAAGTATGAGTCAATTTGTTGATCATGAATCTTTTGAGTAAGAGGGCAAGGAGTAGAATGAACAAAAGATGATGATGAAGAACAGACAAGATTATCAAATCTTAGTATGAATTTATCTAGTAAGTCTTTAACAGATGTAGCCATAGACAATGACTTACGTGGTCTTTCTATGAAATCAATATCTACTATCCACCTACAAGGGAACTTATGTTCAGACCAAGAGATTGCCTCAGCAGCAAGGATCCGACTATTAGGGGTTGCACGACTCACCATGCTTTGGCCTTGCGGAGGAGTATGTTTGATAGTAGGATATAAAGTGTTAGTCAAATGATACATGATCTTGAAAAAAAATCAAGACAAAAGTATATATGTAGCCTTATATACTTTCAATTACTACTAAAAGTTAATAGAATTGACACACACACACACACACACACACACACACACACACACACACACACACACACACACACACACACACACACACACACACACACACACACACACACACACACACACACACATATATATATATACACACATATACATATACATATATAAATATAAATTTATATGTCAAGGGACTAAGTTTCATTTCCAATGGTTGACTTTTTGGCCCTCTTTTAATCAAGGAAGTGAGAATTTTTGGGCATCAGGAGAAATTCCTGAATATAATTATGAATTCCTTAACTATATCATGCCTACCCTTGCTTCTCATAATACAGACGTATAAATTTATCCATCCCAAGTAAGGAATATTTTTATTGCTCTTAGGATTCCTTTTGATGTATAGTTCGAATTAGTTTTAGTTCAGAATCACCAGAAAAATCTTCATGCACCTCTTCGGCCACTTATGCCCATTGCTTCATTATGGCGAAGAATGACTATTACACATGAAGCTATTTTTCTGCCAACACCTCACGGATAGCTATTCAAAATTCCATCATCTCTATATTTAGATTATATAGACAATGATGATATGGATGAGGGTCCCAACTCTCCTTATTCTCCAGCTAGAAGCTATGAGTTTTCTGATGATGATTAATCACGGGTTCTATCTGTGATAATGATAAAGACTAATCACGGGGTCTGTCTGTGATCGTGATTCTGGGCATGATATCCCTTTAAATAAATAAAGTGGACCTAACCACTATCTAAAGGTGGTATCTTGTCGACCGTGTCGATAAGATTTAATCTTATTTTACTTTTAGTTGGTGCGTAGTGGGCCCATAACCACATGTAATTCGCATCTTTCTTCTCAACCATCGATCGACCATTGGAAATGAAACTTAGTCCCTTGAGGATATGGCAATCTTTTCAACAGATTATTTTTCCCTGTCAATTCAGGTCTATCACTGGCTATATACAAAAGGATTGTATGACAAAAATTTCTTCCATCAATCTCAACATAATGTGTAGTCCAAGCCAGATTATTTACATTCAGGGTATCAGCAGCGTAGTTTGATTGTGTCTTTAGGAATGTTATTTCATTCTGTAGCTGAATAATAAAAGATCATCGAGATCACCATAGATGTTCATGGAATTCATCTCTGATATCAATTGTTACTATCATCATAGAGTGTCCTTGTGTGTGGTATTCCCTAGTCATAAAGTCAGTAAGACAATTTTTCTTACCTTGTATATTCTCCACAACAAAATCAAAATCTGCTAAATATGTAACCCATCTGATGAGTCAGCTAACTGAGCCTTTCTTTAAATTATCTGTAGAACTTAGGATACTCATAAAATTCTTTAAGTTAGATCTTACAAGAAATTTTTTAGATCTAACAAAAAACATAAATGCCTGAATGGCTTTGATCACTGCTAGAATTTACTTGTGAGTAGAATGGTAATTGATTTGAGCATTCTTAAAATTACTAGAGGCATACCTGCAAGGTTTCTCAATTCCATCAGACATTCTTTCTTTGAGTACAATGCCCCAAAACAACTCTGAAGCATCTGTTTCTATAATTTTTAAACTAGTACCCATAAGCTAAAGAGCAAGAAGCTTAATACATTTTTCTTTGATTCTTTGTACTACTTCTGTCGTTTCTTGATTCCATTTAGGGGGATGTTTGGATAGCATTTTATTCAATAGTCCTCTATCCTGAGCAACATTATAATAATGACCAGAAATATAATTTACAGAACCTAAGAATCTCTGCAATATCTTTTTGTCAGTAATTTTATCGAGAAAATTCTGAATGTTCTGGAGCACATGTTCTTGAATACTGACTTCTCCTAATTTTATAGTCACACCAAGAAATTCAATTTTGATTTTGAAGGTGACCATTTTATTTCAGGAAAGAACTAGTCCATTATCATATACAATCTTATAGAACTATTCTAAATGTTCTATATGTTCTTTCAGAGTTCTACTAAAAAGCAGGATATCATCTATATATACAATGATGAATTTGCCATACCTACTAAAAAACTGATTCATCATTCATTGGAAGATGCTAGGGGAAGTTTTGAGACCAAATGGAAGCACATTCCATTCATACTGACCAAAAGGAGTAACAAAAGTTGTTTTGTATCTGTCAGCTTCTACAACTTGTATTTGCCAGAATCCGGATTTAAGATCAAACTTACTATAAATCTTGCTGCCAGTGATTCTTTGCAAAATTTCATCCTTTGAAGGGATAGGATGCTGAACAGGGACAACATGCTTATTAAGAAGAATATAATTAATGACCAGATGTTTTTTACCTCTTACCTATTCACTTCTGTTGTTCACATAAAATGCTTCACATGCCCATGGGCTGTGAGAGTCTCTGATTAATCCTTGTTCCTTTAACTGCTAAATTTTGTTGAAACATTCTTCCCTTAGAGATGGAGACATTCCTAAATGATGAGCTTTAAACTCAAGCTCAACTTGTACTCCATTCTTATGCATAATTAATTTTAATTCTATATGACAAGTATGAACTTTTCTATGCTGAAAAGCTGAAGGATTTTCTTAGCAGTAGTCTTGCAAAATCTTTGCAAGCACAGGTTCTACTTGTGCCTGGCAGAAGCTAATCTTCTATTTTAACCACTGAATATTGATTTGCTTAGCTTTAGCCTTCAGAGGAATTCTGCATTCATATTTACCTTTCTTATAGAAAGAATATTTGTGAGCTAAGATAATCTCATGAGGTTGAATGGTGATGGGATAAACACAAGATTGATTATCTGATCCAAGTATTATGTCAAACATTGGCATCTCATGCTGGATTACCTTAAATGTATAAGTAGTATCTCCTAATAGAATAGGAATTTGTGTAGACCATTTAGAGATAATTGTTTCAGCATTGAAGGTTAATTTATAGAAATCTAGTTCCCATTTATCAGAGGGAATAGAATGATATCTAGCTAAAGATATGTCAGCACCGGTATTAAGTAGGACATCCAAATTATAGGCTTTAAATCCTAGCCATTTAATATTGAGTTCACATTCTAGATTATTAGTAGAGTGAACTTGAAGAATAATGTTATCCCTATCAATTGGCATGTTTGTAGGATAACTATTTGCAAGTCGAGCTAGTTCTTCTTCAAAAAGTTGTTCTTTTTCATCATCCTTAGCTTCTTCTTTCATCAATTGTTGAAGCTCTTATTGGGCTTTGGCAAGAAAACCTTGTAGCAGAGCAATGTGTGTGGTTTGCCATTGCCTTCTTTCATTATTCTCAGGTGAATATGAATATGCGGCTTGGAAATTAGGAGCTTTAGATGAACTAGCTTTTGGTTCTAAGATTTTTAAGGAAAATTGCTTTATCAGCATATCTTTTTGTTGTCTTTGTTGAGACAAATATAAAGTATACCTATTTTCTATTTCAATAATTTGTCGTTGCAGATATTTCTTCTCAGAGACTAAATAAGCAGGAGTGCTTAAATATTTATCTTGTAAATACTTTATTTGTTGAGATAAAGTAAGACTATCAGCAAATTGAGTTCTCAACATATTAATTTGAAAGAAAATCTCTGAATCATAATCAGAAGATTCATAATTTGAGTTAATGTCTTCATAATTCATATTTATCTAATTTATGTCTAAATCTTTATCTTCTTCTTCCCATAGGATGTCAGATGCATCCTGAAGTTCATTGTTAGAAATAAGGACATATTCATCTTCATCTATGCTATGACTTTGAAAAAAATTGACATTTTTAGAGTGTTCCTATTTCTTCAGACACTTATTAGCATAGTGATTTGCTTGGCAGAGAAAACACTTGACAGAGGATTTTTGAAATCCATTTTTCCTTTTTCTAAACATTTTCTTTTGTTTGAAGGAATTACCTTGAAACTTCCTTGTCTTTGATCTGAATTTGTAAGGCTTTGAAGAACACTTGCAATGACTAGAAGCCTTCTTTTTCTTTCTTTTTTCTTGATATTTTCTATACTGATGTGTATCCGTATAGCCAAATTGATCAAAGAAGGGTTTGCAAAACTTAACACCTATTTTCTTATGAAATAGCATAGTTTATTTATAGGATTTTCTTTTAGTGCACAATTTTTCATTTATAGCTCTAATGTTCTAATTGATGCACCCAAAAGACATTGTCGATATTTCAAAACTCATAGTTGACTTATATTTTTCAAGAAAATATTGCGAAAAAGATTCTGTATATCTAATCTTGAATGCTGGTTTAAGCATTTCTCCTATAGCATATAACATATTTTCCATTTGACACATATATTCTTCTAATCTGGTCATATCACATAACTGGGCTCTTAGAAAGTTGGCTTTGTTAGCTTCCTTTTCATTATCTATGATACCATAAAACTCAGAGTAAATTGCTTCACATAGAGAAACTATTGGTTGATCTTTACGGAGAATTTCATCCTGAAACTGTTGACCACAACCATCCCACCAATCCTTAATGATACCTATAAAACCATTTGATATCTGTTGTGAGACACTAACAGGGTCTTTCTTTAAACCAAATAGTTATACATTTACCCATGCAAGCATAGCGTGAACCATTTCTTTCCTTTTAGCTGGAGCTTCACAGTTAAACTTCCAGAAGAAGGGCTAGAAATTTAATGTTCTAATTTGTGAATCTAGTGGAGGCCTATTATTAGAAGATTCACCTTCATCAATGTAGCTAAACTTTTTGGCTTCTTCTATTTTAGCCATTCCTACATGATATATCTTATCAGCAATAATTTCTACTTCTACTTTCTTTTCTGCTTTAGTTTTACTTATATCTCTTTGGATTTTTTCTACATTTACCCAACTGAGGGAGTAGAGGAGGATGAGACTGTTAAGCTTTCTAGTGAATTGAAAGTAGTATTAGCTGATAGTTTTTGCAAAATATCAGCTAGAAGAGTAGTATGATGTTGCTGAGTAATTACTTCTCTAGTAAGGCTATCTAAACTAGCAGAAGTTTCTGATGTGGCTAAACTAATCTTTTCTTCAATAGAAGAGATTTCAGCCTTTACATCGGTTTGATCTTGAATAACATCTTGTGTAGTATGGATTATATCATTAAGCTTTTGATTAGCTTCAGATTGCTGTTGCCTTATACTGCTGACTTCTTGATCTAGTTTTTGAACAACTTGATTTCTAGTAGAAGTCTGTGTAACTGTTAAGGTCTTCAAGGATTGAATAGTATCTCCTTTTTGATATAGCTCTATAATTTTTAACATAGAAGCTACTTGATCTAAGCTAGACTGAATACTGGAAAGTTTAGTGTTTAAACACTTAGTAGCTGTATTATTCCATTTTAGTAGCTTAGTCTTAGAAGACTATTCAATACTCTTATCAGCTGCTGACATAATACATCTGAGCTCTAGTCTTACCATCTGGAGAATATTGATTAAAATCTGAAGTCTTAGGAAATCCTTTTTTAGTATAGGATTCATCACCTAAGGGGGTTTTCCATACATGTCCATCATCAGAATTAGATGTTCCTGCCATATGGATGTTCTTCCTTGGAGCCAGTAATTGTCTATTTTTCTCAAAGAGGTTTTGGATCTCTTTGTCTCTTTGAACCATATTGACTATAGAATGACTTGGCTTGCTAAGGATATTCTTGCAATCAGGACAGAAGTATGAGGGCAAGGAGTAGAATGAACAAAAGATGATGATGAAGAAGAGATAGGATTATCAAATTTTAGTATGGATTTATCTGGTAAGTCTTTAATAGATGTAGCCATAGACAATGACTTACGCGGTCTTTCTATGAATTCAGTATCTACTATCCACCTATGAGGGAACTTAAGTTCA